>BQNB010009910.1:0-85469 GCA_026074375.1 Tanacetum coccineum
ATGTCATAGCAGATGCCTTAAGTCGGAAGGAACGAATCAAACCACTTCGAGTTAGATCATTAGTTATGACCATTCGTCCAAAATTACCATCACAAATTCTCAAAGTTCAAATTGAAGCACTCAAGGAAGAAAATATCAAGGCTGAAAACTTACGAGGAATGGACAAAGCATTTGAAATACGTCCTAATGGAACTCGTTGTATTAAAAACCGAAGCTAGTTACCACTTTTTGGTAATCTGAGAGACTTAATCATGCATGAGTCCCATAAATCAAAGTATTCCATTCACCCATGTTCTGACAAGATGTATTAGGATCTAAAGAAACTTTATTGGTGGCCTAACATGAAGGCAGTATGGCACCAAATGTACTATGTTCACTGATCATAAAAGTCTTCAGCATATCCTTGATCAGAAAGAGTTGAACATGAGACAACGCCGTTGGCTAGAATTGCTTGCAGATTACGATTGTGAAATTTGCTACCATCCTGGAAAGGCAAATGTCGTAGCAGATGCCTTAAGCCGGAAGGAACAAATCAAACCACTCTGAGTTAGATCATTAGTTATGACCATTCATCCAAAATTACCATCACAAATTCTCAAAGTTCAAACTGAAGCACTCAAAGAAAAAAACATCAAAGCTGAGAACTTACAAGGAATGGACAAAGCAATTGAAATACGTCTTGATGGGACTCGTTGTATTAAAAACCGAAGCTGGTTACCACTTTTTGGTAATCTGAGAGACTTAATCATGCATGAGTCCCATAAATCAAAGTATTCCATTCACCCAGGTTCTGACAAGATGTATCAGGATCTAAAGAAACTCTATTGGTGGCCTAACATGAAGGCAATCATCGCTGAATATGTTGGCAAATGTTTGACATGTTCTAGAGTTAAGGCAGAATGTCAGAAGCCATCCGGCTTACTGGTACAACCAGAGATTCCTATGTGGAAGTGGGAGAGAATAACAATGGATTTCATCACAAAACTACCCAAAACATCAAACGGACATGACACAATCTGGGTCATTGTCGATCGCCTTACCAAATCCGCACATTTCATCCCTACCCGAGAGACAGATAGTATGGAAACCCTTACAAGGTTATACATCAAAGAAATAGTCTCCCGGCATGGAGTGCCAATATCTATCATCTCGGATCGTGACAGTCATTTCACATCCAGATTCTGGCAATCATTACAAAGTGCTTTGGGTACTCAATTAGACATGAGTACGGCATATCATCCCGAAACTGATGGGCAAAGTGAAAGGACCATCCAAACACTTGAAGACATGCTTCGAGCCTGTGTTATAGATTTTGGAAAAGGATGGGAAAAACACTTACCATTAGTAGAATTTTCTTACAATAACAGTTACCATGCCAGTATTAAGGCACAACAGCCCAGAAGATCGGCACTGTGCAGCTGAGATTGAGGTATTGAGGAAGAGACAGACTTGCATACAGCCAAGAGAGTATTCAGACCCGTAGGCTTGGCGAGGTCCCTAACTTATTGCAAGACATTAAAGGCACAGTTACAGTGTTAGAGACTAAGGTGTGTCGCCACGAGTGGCAGCGTCAGGCTGCAGATATTTGCTGTTCTAGCAATATCATGCGTACCCAGCCTGGAGGCTGGAGCACGCGTTGACACATTGGAGGACACTGTAGCAGTTCCTAGACTTTGGTTATGATTGTAGCTAACTATGCAGTCCTGTTAAGTTTTTATGGTACTCTCCAGCTACAGTGGTATACGGATTCTTTTGTTTTGTTACTATCCTGTATAGATCGTTTATTTCTGATAAGCTAACCGTATAAGCCTACTAAGTATACGGTAACTCACGATAGTAGGGCTCTAATGGTTGATTTTCATTTTGTAACCTAGCGATAGGGAATCATTATGTACCAAACAGATCATGTATGTTTCCAGATTATATATGGAATGGATGTATTATGTTATGTCGATCTTGTGTTGGTTGTATATTTCACTATGTGATGTGATTTCATTTTATTTATGATGCATATGTTATGTCACGTTATGATTGTATTGAAATCTAACGGGTATTGTATTTTCTTGTGATTGAAGTAAATGGCACCAAAGAGAACCACAAGGTCAACACCAGTCACACCAACCCCAAATGCAACACCCACCACAACTGTTACTGAGGCACAACTTCAGGCCTTAATTGACCAAGGAGTTGCTGCTGCAATGGCTGAAGCAGAAGCAAGCAGGGTTAGGAATGGCTACAACAGCAATGGTTCAGGACCAAGGCCAGCACAAACTGCTCGCGAATGCTCTTACTCTGAATTCTTGAAATGCAAACCTTTGGACTTCAAAGGCACTGAGGGAGTTGTCGGACTCACTCGATGGTTTGAGAAAATGGAGTCTGTGTTTAGCATTAGCAATTGCACAGCAGCTAGTCAAGTCAAATTCGCGACTTGCACTCTGCAAGACGATGCTCTTACATGGTGGAATTCTCATGTTAAGACCACTACCCCCCGAAGTACTCATCCATTGCCCCATGGCAACACTGAAGAAAATGATGACTTGATAAATACTAGCCCCGAGGGTGAGACAAGAAGATCTGAAACTGAAATGTAGAATCTTAAGTCCAGGGCACCGATGTGGTGGCCTATAGTCGACGATTTCAGCAACTACTTTGATGTGTTCCAGGATGTTCCCAAAGAGAAAGCCAAGATTGAAAAGTTATATCGGTGGCTTGCCCGATAAGATACATAGCAGTGTAAAGGCATCAAGACAAAAACCATGCAAGAGCTATCGGAGGTTATACAACTGAAGTTGATGGAATGAGAAGACCATGCCTATGCTGAACGTCAAGTAGAAAGGAAAAGAAAGTATGATGTTACTTTCAAGAACATCAAAACCAAACAACAGAATAAGAGGCGAACACAGGCCAGGCCTACACTGTAGGCAATAGTGACCAGGAACCAACGCCGGCTTAAACCTCTGTGTTCCAAGTGTAATTATACAATCATGAGGTCTTGTCCACCTAGGTGCAAAAATTGTAACGCTAGGGTTGGCCATCTGGCCAAGATTATAGAAGCCGACTGCAAAAACAACAACCGCAACAAAAACAACAATAATCTAAGGGAATGGGTTGCTATGAGATGCGGAGCTCAAGGTCACTTTAGAAGAAACAGCCCAAAACAAAAAACAATTACCGTGGTAATCAAACAGAATCACAGGGCACTAGAAAGGAGTATGTGGTTGATATGCGGGCAAACCCAGACAAACGCGTTGCGGGGACGATCCTTCTAAACAACCGTATGCTTTATATCTTATTTGATACGGGTGCTGATCGAAAGGTTTGTGTCTACTGCATTTAGCTCAAATTTAACATCACGCCAACTACCCTAGAATCAACTATTATGATGTCGAACTAAGCTGACAGAGAAGAATTGGGTTTAAAACACTATCCTTAAGGGTTTACATATTAAACATTCCCTAAACCACCAACAACATAAACTTTAATGCCTGCTAGAACTTGTAGTTTCGATGCTATATCGGGAATGGATTGGTTGGCGAAGTACCATGCTGTCATTGTGTCGCCAGAAGATTGTTCGCATCCTCCTGGAAAAATAAAACCTTAATCATACACGTGATGAAGTAACCAGGAAGTGTGACCCGATTAACATCATGTCGTCATAAAACGAAGAATACATGGAAAAAGGATTTTCCTATCTTTTGGCACATGTTACTACAAAAGAGGTTGAAGACAAGTCAGAGAAGAAGCACTTGAGGACGTACCAATAGTTCAAGACTTACCTGAAGTATTTCCTGAGGACTTGCCGGGTCTTCCTCCGATTCGACAAGTGGAGTTTCAAATTGATTTGAGTAACCTGTTGCGGCACCCTGTACACGGCACCTTATCGATTGGCGCCTTCTAAATGAAGAGTTATCAGAGCAACTGAAAAAGTTGTCCCGACAAAGCTTTATAAGACCCAGTTCCTCACCTTGGGGAGCTCCGGTCTTGTTTGTCAAAAAGAAGGATGGATCATTTCGGATGTGCATCGACTACGAGAATTGAATAAACTGACAGTGAAGAACCGTTATCCAGTCCCCAGAATTGATGATTTATTTGATTAGCTTCAAGGGTCGAGTGTCCTACTCGAAGATCGACCTAAGAGTGTCAGGTTTATCACCAACCTGAAGGGTTCAAGAAGAAGACATTCGAAGACGCCCTCAGAACTCGTTACGGCAATTATGAATTCTCAAGTTAACCGTTGGTTTGACAAACGCACCTTGTATTATTCCATGGATCTATGAATTGGGTGTGCAACCAATCTGGATAAATTTCGTGATTGTTCTTTTATTGACAATTCGGATATATTCGAAGAACAAGCAAGAACACGAAGAGCACCTTAAGCTAATCTTAGAGTTGCTTAAGAAAATGCAGTATGATTGTAATGCCAATTTTCCAAGTGTAATTTTGGATTCCCAAAGACATTCCTCTTTCACGTGATCGATAGTGAAGGAATTCAATGTGGATCCAGCCAAGATTGAATTCCTTAAAGATTGGACATCTCCAAGTTACCAAACGGAGACTCGTCAATTTTTGGTCTAGCTGGGTATTATCGAAGATTCATTGAAGGTTTTTCAAAGATCGCCAAAGCCAATAGACTAAGCTACTCAAAAGAAGGTCAAGTTTGAGTGGGGTGATAAACAAGAAGCAGCTTTTCAACTATTGAAGCAAAATTGTGCAGTGCACCAATCCTTGCCTTACCTGAGGGAAGCGAAGATTTCATCGCATACTGCGACGCTTCAAAGAAGGGTTTGGCCTGTGGTTTGATTGCAAAGAGAAAAGGTGATTTCTTATGGCATCACCCCAGTTAAAAATTCATGAGAAAACTATAAACGACTTCATGATTTGGAACTTGATCAGTTAGTGTTCCTCTCAAGATTTGGAGCACTATCGTACGGAACCAAGTTGTATAGTGTTCACTGATCACAATAGCTTACACACATTCTTGATCAGAAGAACAAAACATGAGACAAACAGCTATGTTAGAGTGTTCTTAGTGATTACCGATTGCGATATTCGATTACACCCGGAAAAGCCAATGTCGTTGCTGATGCTTTGAGCAAGAAAGAACGAGAACCACCGTTAAGAGTTCGAGCCTTAGTTATGACTATTAGTTTGGATCTTCCCAAACAAATCTTGAATGCTCAGACTGAAGCACGGAAACCAGAGAACATCAAGAATGAAGATGTTGGAGGAATGTTGGTTGAAAATGCTAAAAATCCAGAGGCGATTAGGACGGAAAAGTTGGAACCCCGTGCGGATGGAACCCTATGCCTCAATGGCAGGAGTTGGCTACCTTGTTATGGCAATTTGCGGACGGTGATCATGCACGAGTCTTCAAATCAAAATACTCTATACATCCGGGTTCTGACAAGATGTACCAAGATATGAAGAAGCTATATTGGTGGCCCAATATGAAAGCCGACATCGCCACCTATGTTAGCAAGTGTTTGACCTATGCTAAGGTCAAGGCTGAACATCAAAGGCCATCAGGATTATTGGTACAACCCAAGATACCTGAATGGAAGTGGGACAACATCACTATGGATTTTGTCACGAAGCTTCCTAAGACGTCGCAAGGTTACGACACTATTTGGGTGATTGTTGACCGACTCACTAAGTCTGCAATTTTCACACCGATGAGACCATGAGGACTGATCCTTTGGATAAAATTGCAAGAATTACCTAAAAGAGTGGCCACGAGACATAAATACCTGTCTCAATCATTTGTGATCGTGACCCGAATTCGCATCTAATTTTCTGGAGTCACACTTCAAACGCCTTGGGTACAATTTAGATATGACAATTGCGTACCATCTACAAACATACGGACAAAAGCGATGAGGACCATTCAAACTACTCGAGGATAAAGCCTTGCGTGCTTGTTCGATCGACTTTGGAAAGGGTTGGGTTAACCATTTTCCATTATCATTTTCATGTAATAACAATAGCTATCGACCTAGCATCAAAAGGCCGGCACCAATGCGAAGCACTTTATGGTCCGAAAGTGTCATACACACAGTTTGTTGGACCGAAGTTGAGAGAAGCTCAAATCCTCCGGTCCAGAACTAATTCAGAGACGAATGAAAAACATCCAAATCAAGCGCCAAAGCCGGGCTCGTGATCGACAGAAGAGTTTGCCGATCTAAAAGCGTAAACCAATGGAAATCCAAGTCAGAGATAAAGTTAACCTTAAAGTTTCGCCTGGTAAAGGGGTTCTACGTTTTGGCAAACGGGGGAAGTTAAACCCCAGGTATGTTGGACCTTTCAAGGTATTAGAAAAGGTTGGAGAGGTTGCTTACAAGCTCGAGCTTCCTGAAGAACTGAGCAGAGTTCATAATACATTCCATGTGTCCAACCTGAAAAAGTGTCATGCCGACGAACCATTAGCCATTCCGTTGGATGGACTTCATCTTGATGACAAGCTTCATTTTGTTGAGGAACCATTAGAAATAGTGGACCGTGAAGTTAAACGGTTGAAGCGAAGCCGCATTCCATTAATCAAGGTTCGATGGAACTCCAAGAGAGGTCCTGAGTTCACGTGGGAACGTGAAGACCAATTCAAGAAGAAATACCCACACCTCTTCACCAAGAGCGCACCGTCATCAAGTGCTGCGTCTTAAGCCTTGAGGACAAGGCTCATCTAACCGGGGGAGACTATAACACCCCGTGTTTTAGGGTCATTGACGTCATCAATAAATCTACAATGTACCTTTTGTATTGTAAGCGTTTGCTTTAAAATCGTAAACGTTAAGTTAAATCGCGTACGCCAAAAATTAGCGTTCAATGTAAACGGGCATCAAACCATCAAATGTTTACATCAAACAAGTATTAAATAATTATTTTGAGAATAATTATGGTCTTGGTTCATTGTATTTTTATTGGTTGCGTAAATTGACTACGTTTCGCGATAAATTGCGTTTAGGCATACCCGGAACCACCAAAACTTTTCTACTCTTCAACAAATACCCACATTTATACCCAATACACAAAAATTGAAAAACATATATCATACATATGACCTTAAGGCCGGATCTATTGTAATTCATATAATAAGATATGAAAAAAAAATTATCAAGTTGGTCTTTTGTACAACATCTACTTCATTAAAACAATACATTACATGTTCCTTTGACTAAAGACATGCCTACAAGTCTTCCTTAAGACCATGGGCATGTTTTTGACTAGCTTATGCATACTTTTTGACCAAGACATCTTATATACATGTATTCCTAGTAAGATAAAACATAGATAACATTTACACTTAGTGAAAAAGATCAAATCTCTTCCTTCTTGCCCCTTTAAGCCCACGGCATCAAACACTCAACCATACCAAATCCATATCAATTTTTATACAACCTATACACTCCTACATACATCATATCTAAGACATTCTAAGGTTTTTCCAAGCATTGGTAACCATTTTCCAAGATTAAACAAGAAAAGAGATTAGGTTTTCTGAGATAACTAGGTTTATTGGTTTCAACTTTGGTTTTAAAGTCTAAACAAGTTTACACTTACTTGGTCATCATCAATTCACATCTCATTAAGTTATCTAAAACCCATAAACATTTTTTTTTTTTCATTTAATATTATATGCATATGTTGATGTTTTATGTCGTAAAATCACCATTAGGATAAGTTTAAACTTGTAAACATGAAGTTCTCTTGTAAATAATAGTTTAAAACTTATACACCATGTTGTATGGATGGTAATATGAAGTTATAAATGGATACATAAGTATTTTACAATCTTAATTAAGCTTAAAAAGTGTTAATGTTAATTAGGGTTTTAAAAAGTGCACTTAATATGTTATTAGTAAAAGAAAGGCAAATGACATGTTAATGTTGATTATGGACTTTTAATCATGTTACTTGAACACTAAAATAAAGTCATGTTGGAAGAAATACACTTATACACTTATGGTTTATATGTGAAAATGGTTAAGTATAAACTTGGAGTAAAAAAAAGGCTACTTATGAAAGCTAATGATTAAAAGTGTTAATATGGACTTGGTAATTTGGACATGTGAGGACAATTTTAGACTAATGGACTCTTATTATATGTAACACTTATGACATATATAAAATATAAAGGCATGTTGGAAAGTTATAAAGGGTAAAAAATCAAAACAAGGTTAAAATTGAGACTTAATAAAGGTCACCCCAAACTTTCTTCCAAAGTGTATAAAAATATACTTATTTTATATTTTTATAAAATAATACGACTCATGACGATTCCGAAAAAGTAAGAAACTAAACTTTTGACGAACGGATTAATAACAAAAAAGTTATGGTAAAACCAAGTATACGGATAACTTAAACGGAATTATCAAAAGAATATTTATAAAAACTTTTTATAAAAAATTATTTAAACTAGCAAGTTTGGTATTTTTAACAAATTATACATATTTTTAGGATTCCAAAATGATAAGAATCGTAATTTTTCAATTAAAAATGAACGAGTTATGAATTTCGCGAGTTTACGACAATTAATACTTTTATAAAACTATTTTTATAAAAGTTACTGTTCATGACAGAAATATTTATTTTTGTAAACCTCATAAATAAATAGAACTTTCAAATACGAGAACGTGCTCGAAAGAATCGCTAAAAACGGAGCTATAACGAATAAAATACGACGTTTACGGGTTTTACGATAACTAAAACTATAAAAATAACTCTATAACTGGTATGAACAGTAAAAGTACTGTTCATCAGAGGGTCAAAAATATGAAAATGTCAAATTATGATAACTCGTCCTAATACGAAAGCGTGGGCATAAGAAACGTCAAAATCGGACTTAAAACGCGAAAGTTACGCCAGTTTTACTACAACGATAATTATAAACGTTTTAACTAATTAAACACAATTTTACCAAAACCATTAGTTGGTGATTGAACTATATAGAATTATATGTGGTTATCAAAGTACTATATTACAGGAGTATCATAATGAGCCTCTTTCGGGGGTATCCGACGAGTTGCTGATTACGATTTAAAGTGTCCTAGCTTCTCATAACGTTCACTGTACATGACCTCTTAATTTATGATAGCCCGAAATGATAATATGATGTAACTAACATAGACCTGTATTATGTTAGTTAAATCAACGTGACTGGTACTTAATACGGGCCTTATTTAAAAAGTTTGCATCTGACGTTTGCGTGACGCATAGCTGTGATATTTGGCCTTATCAAACTCAATGAATGAGTTCAAGCCCAACTTTTTTTACGATTTCAATGATTTATAACATGGGGTGGAAACATGCTTTGTTTTATAAATGACGAAGTGGATATTTTAAAATTGATTACATGTTCCTAAGTAGCGATAACCCAAGTGAGCTCCATTATACATGAACTGTCAATGCATTGATTAGTTTTTAATTAACATTATGTGAGCGCGCGAAAGTTATATAGATCTATTTGGGAAACGACCTCCCCATTCGGGTGACTAGCTATCACCAGTAACAATGTATATCATGACGAATTTGGGGATTTTCGGTTGAACCTTCTAATCGGGAGCAAGACATTGCAATATATTTAAATTGCAAAAAGATTGTTTGAGCTTCAGTGTCCATGACTTAGAAATTTAATCGGGTTTTAATGATGTTTGCATGTGTTGCATTATCACGGGGAAAGTCTGCGGTCCTGCATATATGATTTTCATCAAACCTATGAATTCACACAACATTAATTGTGACATTTAAAGCAATGTTTTTTTCAGGAATTATAAGCATAAGGTTGCCACGGATACCTTGTTGAATTTGTTTTGGAAGATCATGCTAAAGATATGTTGTATATAGTTTTGGGACACTACATGTGTTGTGTGAACCAGTATCTTTGTAATAATAATAAGGAACAAGTTAAAGCTTTGGGCTATTTGTATCAAATATTTGTTAAATCCAATGTATCAGTTTTAAAATGACTTTTTGGTCGTTCTATATATATCTTGTGTTATTGATCTGAGAAGTAACACGCCCCGGAGATCCTTATTCTGCTGCGACCCAATTTAGGGGTGTTACATTTGCCATCAATCAGATTTCCCTATTAAGGTGAGTTCATAGCCTCGCATTTTAAATCTTTGAAATGTTTCATAAACCCGCGAGGGAGATACATGCTATAAACCATGAATACAAGTGTTTTTCCAACTGTATGCTATCCTGATACATTATTGCCTAAGTCCCTACTTCTGCCATTAAGACCCCACTATCATGAACCGTTAATTACTCTGCGGAGTAAGCGCAAATGCTGTGAGTAGATCTATTTGGGACTTAACTCCCCCGTTGGTATACCTGTACTTTTGGTAACTAACTGCACTTCATTTGAATATATATGCGGGTGTTTGGCAAAGGCACCCTTTGGGGCAACTACTTGTGATTATTGATTATCTCAAGGCTTTGGTGTCATGAGCTTAGGGCAATAATAATGTTTTCTATGATAATTGTATCTGCATTGCAATTATTACTATTATGGGTGTATAACAACGTAACCCACTATTTATGATGACTTGTATTCAAATTGTTTATCATAAACCTATGAATTTTACTCACCATGTGTGTTGGATCTTTTTAGCATTGTTTATTCATCAGTACATTGAGCAACTTATGGCACGGAGTGACACGGACTTGAATATGGCTAAACTGTTATCATTCAAACTTTATGTTTCTACATTTTGGGACCTCTTTTTATAAAACTCTGATGAATAAATGAATGATAACTAAATTTTCCAAAACGTCTTTTTATGAGTTATTTTCTATGATTATGTATGTTGTACTATGAAGTAATACCCCAGATTAGCTTCCGCTGCTATATTTGTCAAAATGGGGGTGTTACATATCGAAACTGTTAAGGTGTAACTTATAAATGTGTTACGCCGTAACCTTCTTACACGGCATTCCATAAATAAGCAATTGTTACGGCGTAACAGATATGTGTTACGCCGCTACCTTCAAATAATTTCCATAATACTGATCTTCATGTCCATATTTGTGGATCTTCTGTTAACGCGTCACCAAAAAGTGGTGTTACGCCGTAACCCTATCTTGGGTAAGATTTCCTTCCAAATATTTATTTACGGCGTAACTAGATATTGTGTTACGCCATAACCTTGTCCTTGATCTTCGTACTTGGTTAATTTATGTTACAGTGTAACCATTTTTAGTGTTACGTCGTAACATTCTGTAGAAAATTACACTTTGAGCCCTTTTTCCCTTGTTTCTTGTCACTTTCCTGCATTTTACCTAAATACTACAAAATGATAGAAAATATCTCGTTTTTGAGTGTTAATGAAACATTTGCAAGTAATATAAGGGGTATTTGCCACCAAAAAGTATTAAATATTTGATGTTATCAAATATCCCCCCACTTTTTTTTTGGGTAAAAGGGACTCACCCCCGGTAAAATATATTAAACACCCAAAAGCGATTAAGAACAATGGAATGTGACTGAATGTCACATTCACCTCAAGCAACTAAGCTTGAACAGCCAACCAACGAATGACATGCCATTCGCGTTACATTACAAATACAAAACTAATGACACCAATAGGAAAGAACCACCTAATGGTGCACAAACAAAAATTAGGGCCTATTAAGCTTGGAAAGTACACAAATCTATACCAGTTAGAATTAGGGTTTAAATAATTCTTGAAAGCAACAAGGGCAATATGGTTTTAAAGGGTGATAAAGGGGTTAGGATAAACATGGGATACACATTTAGTGGTTGTTAACACAAAACAAATAGTCTAAAGTAATCTAAGGTTGTCATAACTAGCCACTGTCCATCCATGGGTCCAAGAGTCTAGGTCCGAATATCTGATCTTCAATAATGGGCTACTAGCTCCATTCTTCATGAGTATTGGAATGACTTAGTGTAACGATCGGCTACTAGCTCCATTCTTTACTAAGATGTCTTAGTGTAACAATAGGCTACTAGCTCCATTTTTTTATTTTTATTTTGCACCATCTTTACATTTTTAGCACATGGGTGGCTTTATGTTTCACCATCTTTTCTTTACTTTCTTCATGATAAATATGCAAATGTTACAGGAGTTTATATCTTTAATTATTGCCCCTGCAACATCTGATATTATACGCATATCCCCCCACTTGAGATAAACAATGTCGAAAGTGGTGATACATGGGGGTCTTTAAAGATCATAACTGATTGGTCTTCCACGCATATAATTCTCATTCTTATTCCCCCTGAACCATGGACTTAAGTAGCCAGAGATTTCAACATAGAGAAAATAAAGACTACAGGGTAGGCTAAGGTGAAATGGTGTAACGAAACATATAGAGTAGGGTGAAAACATAGATTGGTTTAACAAGGGTGATCTAGGGGTATCTTGCACTAATAATGAGTGCAACAAAAGGGTTTATCACGAGAGGTCGACAATTCAGTGTAATAAGTCGATAAACACACACATGTAGGCTATTTGGGTGATTTCTTAAGTGTTGCCTTCTTGAACTATCTATTCCTGCTAATCAATTAGGTCCCGAAATGATGTACATGCCGAGTTCTAAAGTCTACAATACTACCGGCACACTCAATATTTTGGTGGATTTTTGAGTAATATGATAGAAAGGGAATATTAGGCATAAATCTCACCAAGTATAATAAAGGGTAATGTACATTCGGCAAATATTAATTCTAGTTATTTAAGAAAGATTTGTCAAAAAAATTTAAAATTGGCATAATTTTCAAAGAAAACTAGAAAATCGAAGGCAAAACATACGTCAAGTATTAATTCTACTCACATCCCCCACTTGATTTGTACAATGTCCCTATTGTACATTAAAGAAATGAAAATAAAAAGGAAAGAGTAGAATTAAGACAAGAAACTCCCTGAGCATTGCT
The DNA here is from genome assembly GCA_026074375.1 of Tanacetum coccineum. NCBI lineage: Eukaryota > Viridiplantae > Streptophyta > Magnoliopsida > Asterales > Asteraceae > Tanacetum > Tanacetum coccineum. The sequence goes on from BQNB010009910.1 coordinate 12,893, forward strand.
TCGAGATTTAAAATTTGGCAAAAATCTTTAGATTATTTCCGTCTTCCCGTAAGCTCCTAATCCCCTGTGATCACAAAACAAACCAAAGCATAAAATCATTCTACAAGAATTATGAAGTGTATAGGAAATACAAACCTAACTCATGATATGTGTGAAAACACATATCCTTTTTATATCAAAAATGTCCCTTAAAAGACCAAAAATATGCATAAAATACTTGTATATTGCTCGTTTTGTCTTTGTAATTGTGTAGGTACGGATATTGCAAAAATCTCAAGAAAACGGATAAAGTGCACAAGTGTCGGGGATTAGATAGCAAGAAGGGTCAAAAAGTCAACCCTTGGTCAACTATGGTCAACAAGTCAACTCTGGTTAAACTTATAAAGACAAAATTCCAAAATAACCAAAACAACCCCGTAAAGTTAAACCAAATTGCAAAAATAACCCTAAGCCTTAACAACCGTTATCTCTTTAAATATAAGAGATAACGGTCGTTATCTTCTTATTAACCTACAATCCAAAACAAACCGTGGCCCATTTCTTTTAACCCAAAACCCGGCCCAAGTTAACGCCCTTTTCCTCGGTCATATATCCTAACATTTTAAACGGTAAAACAATAATAAAAAAAACAGCGCGAAATGTTGTTACTGTTTATCTTCTTCTTCATTTTTACCTCACGTCAAAATCAAAGGGCAAATGAAAATTGAGGACGTGGCTTAGTAATTCAAGCACCAACATCCAAGCTGGCATAATTATGAGTCATTGAGAGGCTCTCATTGGTGGAAACCCAAAAGGAGGACACGCGGGTCATGAAAGAAAGCACACTAATGATTGGTAATTTGCAATAAAGTTAGTGCAAAAGAAGCACAATGAGCCTGACACACGGAATGCCACATTGGCAATCCGTGTGCTCACTCATTTAATCCAACGAACATCAATAAGGATCCAATGATGAGCAAGAATCAAGGGCCAATATCAAGAGTTAGAGGATCGTATCTAGACTCCTAAAAGCTTCTCATTCCTGCTATAAATACAAGCCCACTCCTCTCACACATCATCTTCTTTTTCAGTTTTTAGCTTTTGGTAGCTTAGATAATTTTAGCTTATGTAATTTTAATTTCAGTCTCTCAGCTTATTGTAATCTCTTATTCAAAGTTTTTGTATTCAGTTTTAAATCAATAAAATCATAGTTTGCTTGTTTACAAACTGTTTTTACCTATAAGCTTATATATCTCAAATGCTTTTGTTCAACTATTTCACAAGCTACTCTCATAAGCTCCTTATGAGCTCTCTGAGTCTATAAGCTTAGATTAAGCTCAAATTAGTAATTTAATATACTTAAACTCTTAAAATCAGATTAATACCTTTGCTAAATGGGATTAAGCCTTTTGGATGATGAGCTAGCAATGGATGAGCTCATGGGACCTTTACTAGCTTACCCTTATGATAAGCTAGAGCTGTAGAAGTAGCTCCTTGAGCATTATAGCCATTGTTAAGCTAAGGCAATTGTAAGTCTTTTTTAATTTTCAAGTTTCTTAGCTTAAATATTGCATTTGCTTATTTTTAGCTTCTTACTTACTTATTAGTGCTTAAATCTGTGTTATTTTGCTTATTATGAATGTTTGAATATCTGTTATTGAGTTCTATAGCTTAGATCTTAGTTTACTCTATTTTGTCTTTTAAATCTATCAAAAACCAAAAAAAAATTAGCATTAGTTTAATCATTATTGTTTGATCTGATTTTTGTGTTTGAGAATGATAAGTAGGTGTGTTATAAGCTTTTAAACATCTGGTATTCAAGATTTGTTCATTATATTTCATTTTCATAAGCTCAAATGAATTTTCATGAAAATAAGGGGGTGTTTGGCACAGTGTTTTCTTTGACTTTTAAAATTGATTTTGATCTTCATTTGTAGGCTTGTAAATTGGATTTTAAATAGATTATTAGGTTTTATCAAGAGTTCATTTTAGTTTCTAGATTATATTTGAATTTGTGAGCTTATAGTCAGTCATAGTAGCAAATTTTAGCTTGATTAGTTTCTAGATATCATACCACGCGCGTGGAGCTTGTTTCAACCCATAAAGAGCTTTCTTTAGCTTATACACGTGATTGGGGTTATCTTTATCCACGAACCCATCCGGCTGACTAACATAAACCTCTTCCCGCAGATTACCATTCAGAAACGCAGTCTTCACATCCATTTGGTATACGACCATGTTCATATGAGCAGCAAACGCGAGAAAAATCCTGATAGCCTCTAATCTCGCAACCGGAGCAAAGGACTCTTCAAAATCGATTCCCTCCTCTTGACGGTAACCACGGGCTACTAACCGAGCTTTGTTCTTTAGAATTCCTCCCAGTTCGTCTAGTTTCACTTTGTATATCCACTTTAAAGTAATCACCATAACTTTGTCTGGTCGGGGTACGAGCTCCCATACTTCAAGTCGTTCGAACTCATTAAGTTCTTCTTGCATTGCTTCAATCCAACAGGCTTGAGTCAAAGCGTCTTTATACGTCTTGGGTTCAACAGCAGTGAGGAAGGCATCGTAGTAACAGAAAAGAGCTTGCTCATGTAATTGCAGCCGAGTGGAAACTGGTCTAGCGAGTTCACCGATTATGTTTTCAAGTGGATGATCCTTAGTCCATTTGCTATTGTGTTCAGAAATTTGGTGATCAGGGTGCACAATTGTATGAATAGTGTCCGATGATGAAGATTGATCAGAAGATATTTCTGGAATTGGAACACCAAAGTACGGAACATTACCCATATGTGCAACTTCAATATCATGATTATCTTCTTCAACATCGTTTGGAATGACGGGAGGTTCGGTTTCGGGTGTTGTTTGAGAATTACTTGGTGATGGTGCATCTTGGTCAACTGTAGTTGATGAAGGTGAACCGGTTGAGTCAGCAAGAACTGGAGCAATTACTTCATCACTTGGAGCAACAACTTCAGGAGCTGGATGATCAACACTAGGTGGAGGATTGAGAAATTCATCGAACAACGGTTGAAACAGCATATCCCAGTCAGTTCGCGAAGGTGGTACAAACGGTGTTGAAGGATGAGGGTTTGGCATGAGTCCTGAACTGATTGTTGCAGGAGTCATCTCATGAAGTGCGGGTCCTGAACTGCTTTGTTCAGAAGCCATCGCAGTCAGCTCATCAAAGTCAACGTGAATGGTTTCAATTATTCGTCTGGTACGTCTGTTGTAAATCCAGAATGCTTTCTTCGTGGGTGCATAGCCAATGAAAATACCTATATCGGCCTTTGGTTGTAACTTGCCCAAGTTCTCGTTATCATTCGTTGGGTAGCAGAGTGCACCAAACACATGAAGATACGATAGGTCGGGAGGTTTGTTGTGCAGAAGCTCGTATGGTGTTTTACCGTGTCTACGGCGTATCATGGAACGATTTTGGGTATAACAGGCTGTAGCAACCGCTTCGGCCCATAGAAATAGAGGAGCTTTTGCATAAATTAACATAGTGCGGGCTGCTTCAATTAGCGTACGATTTCGTCTTTCAACAACACCGTTTTGCTGTGGAGAGCGGGCAACAGATGTTTCATGAGAGATGCCAACCTTCTCATAATATTCACGCAATGTCTGATTAACAAACTCAGTTCCATTATCTGTTCTGATGCGTCGGACGGTTTCTTTAAGTCGTACTGCTCATCTTCAAAAATTGATAATAAAAATTGAGCTTCATCTTTTGATCGCAAGCATTTACCCATGAAAATCGAGAGTAATCATCAACAAAAACAAAGTAGGTACTTCTTTCCATTACACGCGCGACACGCATGGGTTCCATATCAGATCCATGTGCACCAGAAAGAGTTTTTCTGATTGAGTGTCTCAGATTGGGTTTGTGGGTTTTCTTTTGTGCTCATGCCTACTACACATGCAGAACACAAAATGGTCCTTCAACGAGCTTAGGAAGACCTCGAACAAGACCATGTCTGGCAAGATGATTAATAGCTCTAAAGTTCAAATGAGAGAGACGACGATGCCATAACCAAGACTTGGTTTTAGAGGCCTTTGACAAGAGACACATAGGAGAGGAAGCCATCATATCCCAAGAGAGAGTGTATAAAGATTGTCCCCTCGAGATCCAGTTAATAAATCAACACCATCTAGATTGCGAATGTAGTTCAGGTGTGTGATCGAAACACAACTTCGAGTTGGAATCACAAAATTGTCCCACAGAGAATAGATTATGCCCAAGTCCTTTAACGAAATAAACCCTTAAATTTGTAACATTCCCAATCTGATAGTCTCCATAACCCATAATCTTTGCTACATGATCATTACCGAATTTGACAGTACCCAAGAATTTACTAACGAAGTTAGTGAGCTGAGAGCGATCTCCGGTCATATGCTTGGAGCAGCCGGAGTCTAAATACCAGAGGACAATTTGGATGACCTGCATTCATCAAGAGAGGAAGATGGAACATTGGAACTATGTATCCCTCAGAGTGACTAGGTTCCGAATTGTTAGTAGTTACATATTCAATAACCTTATAATAGTTAACAGGAACACTAGTTTTAGACTTCCTAGGTTTCCTTGAGTAAACCAATGTGACGACAAGTTTAGGTGTTTTATTATCTAGAGCAGATGATTTCCTAAGGGGCACTTCAGTAGTTGTGGTAATCCTAGTTAAAGGGCACACATTTCCTACTATAGTGAAGGTCCGACCAGTAGGTCTCCAGATATATCCAATATTGGTAAACACCTTTCCTGTTGGTTTCCAAACTTTTCTCTTTGAATTTTTCTTAACAAATCTAGATTTAGCATGAGCATTCACATTATTGATAAAATCAAGAACACACAAATCATGATTATCAGAAAGCATGCAACCATTACACTTAACACATTGAAGGTCAGAATTCGCATTAAGCTTGGAATGCGCACAAGGAGCATTCTTTTGGTTCCACAACATGATCATTATTTTTTAAACTAGATTTAACTTTCGCTTGTGGGCCGTTCTACTTTATTCTTCCAGAATTCTACTTGTGTTTGCTGAATCTTATCATTTCTTTGTATTGCCAGAAGCTGTGATCCTGCTAGCACTATAGACTGTTTTACTCCAGTAGAAGACACATAGGTTTGTTAAAGCTAGTTTTGAGATATGGCTATTTTTTATGTGTTCTTGAGGGATGTGACTGGTCTTAGTGAATCAACATTTTGACTTAATTCCTTGGGATCACAGCCACTAATTGTTCTCCAGAATATTGATACTAGGACAGGTTTTATTGATTTAGAAAGCATCTCCTGAATTAGTTTTAGTATACTTACAGCAGATTCTAAGAGTGGATCTAAGGGATAATTAGCGTTAATATGACGACTAGATCCCAAAAACTGCAGCTTCTTCCTGAGAATGCTTTAATATAGGCAGAGTAGCTTCCTTTTAATCAACAATTTAGGGGTTATTGGTTCCACATTAACTTATCAACTCTGGATCACTAGGGTGAGGTTGAAACATTATATATCACTAAGGGGGGGGGAGGGCGTGTCTTTATTTTTTCCTTAATCATCCTTTAGAGCTGAATTGCCAAAGTCTTTTTCCGAAAAGACTTGCTTTTATTTAAATTAGAAATTTCCGCAGACTTTGTTGACTGACTAATTAACTTAGCCATTGTTCTTTTGATCGAATACGTGCTGGTTTAATCGAGTCATAAAGTTGCTTATAGGTCTGTTTCAAATGCTCGTTCTTAGCAATAAGCTTTGTCACCCTATGATCCAATTCAATATTAATGGTTTCAATCTCTTTGAAGTCATGTTTGATCTTATCCTTATCCATTTTTCCACTTAGAGATTTAATTCTCTCTTTCAACTTTTTAATTATCGTGTCCATTTTTCTAATTGGACTTGAGCTTCATTAATTTAATTCAAACAATTGATCAAAACTTAGAACACTTTGATTTGAAACAGAATTTTCCCTTTGAAAAATTTCATGTTTAAGTTGAGTGTCAACTTCTAAAGAGATGCAATGTTTTTCAAGAATGGTAAAACTTTTGAACAGTTTATCGTAAGTTTCCCTTTTAACAAAATCCGTTTGAAGCTCAGTCTCAAGTTTGAGACACTTTTGACATTCATGCACATTCACAGAATCATTCTCCACAGAAGGATTAACAAGTAAGTTCACAATATCTTTGCTCATCACTTGTTCCAAGAGTCGTTCATTTTCGTTCAAAACTTGATTCATCTTAACTTCAAATGTTTTTGACTCAATACGATGTTGTTCCACAGCCTGTTCCATTTGATAGAAGACATTTTGGACTTAGAAAGTTCATCAACCAAATGTTGTTTGCAGTGGTGCTAAATAAGTCCTTTATAGCTATAACAATGGAATTATTTCATCCCTAAAACAAGCTTTTGTATGTTTGAAACCCCACGAACCCTCAGTGATAGCTGTGGGTGTGGTCGCTTTTCTTTTGACTAACACATCAAGAGTTAGCAAGATGGCATTTAAGTTTTTTCAAACTCGTGTTAACCATGCTGACTTTAGGAAGTTTTTTTGGAACCTCAACATTGGTGGGTCTAATAGAAAGTGTGGGTTCTGAAGAATTCACAGAATTCTTAGACCAAAAGGCTTGTTCAGCAGATAATTTAGTTTGTGGAACAAATCGTGTCAAAAAATTTTGTTAAAGGGCAACATAATCTATCGGTGTGGTATCAATTTGAGCTTTACTTTTCTAACAACATATTATCCTTATGTTTTGAAAGCATTTGGAACGACTCTCTTCAGCAAGTGCAAGATTCTTCTGAATCAGGAATCACATAGATTAGTTTTTGAACATAATACACCACATATAGCTTTGGTTTTGACAGCTGAGCTTTTTGTAGATAGAAGGGATTTTGAAAACCTAGAGCTTGTTTAGTGGTACTATCATAGAAAAATTGAAGTTTCATCAACATGTGAACAGTTTGTGCAGATTGATCTCTTTTAACAACAATATTATCTAGATGTTTGATCTGCTTTTCTAAGCTATTAATCTTATCAATGTTTTCTAGATTTCTTCTTTCTTAAAATCATATTTAGGAAAAGAGTAACCGTTTGTAAATAAAGGATTCTTTTCTTTTACTGAAAGAGTTTGTATAAGAAGATCAATCTCTGACAGACTATGCACATGTGTTTGAAACGTTATCCTTACTCCCTTTAAGTCAAACATTTGTTCTCTCTTTTAAAACTTTAACTTGTTCCTTATATCTTTCAAGCTCAGCAGTTAAAGTATCATTGACACTTTTATTTTCCAGATTGGTCTTGTACAATTACTACTTTGGGTTTTACGCTGTTCAATCACAAAAAATAATAAAACATCTTGTATGCAGAGGAGTTAAAATCTGAATAGTTACTTGTTGTGATTCAATCACATAATGAGAATAAGTAATGATATTGCTATCATTGGTTATTTTAGTCTCTGAATGATTCACAACATTCGACTGTTGAGAAGACGACATCACCTGTACAGCTTGATGTGCACATTATTATTCATATTATAATGATTGTGTACCTCAGCAAGAGCATCTGAACCATAATGAGATAAATTCGCCATGGGAGCAACTTTGGCAGAGTTGAGTTCATCACAATCAGAGTCATATGCATCTAAATCATCAGCTTGATAAGCAGCATTATGAGTAATGACAGTCTGTGTGCTTTGACCTTCAGGAATATCTGGATCTGCCAAAAAAGCTAGTTCCTCCTCATTTAGAATTTGACCATGTGCTTGAGCTTGTACCAGCAACACTTTCTCCTTAAACCACGAATCATCCTTTTTTCTCTTTGGTTTGGTGCACTGTCTAGACATGTGACCTTCCCCTTTGCAGTTGTAGCAAATAACCGTCCTCTGTTTTCCAGAATTGCTTCCACTTGCTCCTGGAGTGTAAGTCCTTGAAGTACCCGCAGCAAAAGAAGTTTATCTCCCCTGAATTAGTTGTAGTGTCACTCTTCCATTATTGATGGTAGCGTGTTGCCTAGGGTTAGACGAGTTTCTCAGCTGGTTATTAGTAGTGGGATAACGGGAGGTGACAACTGCAGTCAAAAACGACATCATGTGATTGATGGCATCAATGGGATCATTACCTTTCTGGAACACTGGAACAATTAGACCAGAGTCTTGTTAGGAAAAATCAGATTGTTGGTTAATTTGGGGAGGATATTCCAATTGAGGGATGGATGATGATGGAGAATAAACGTTGTGGTGAATTGATTATTGAAAATCTTTAGATGGATAAGTTACTGAAATAGGTGTTGATGATTGATGAGTTGAGTATTGTTGAGACTGATAAGGTAAACCATACTGTGGAGATGGATATGTTGAAGCTAGTGGTTGAATTTGAGTGTTTTGGTATGTAGGAACCCGATTAACACTTCACTTCATAACACGAATCAAGAACTAGAAATAAGAAAAGAGATAAAGGTTTAGAGAGAGAGAAGAAGAGAGAGAGAGATGAGAGAAAAGAAAAGATATTAGATTTAGAAAAAAGATATTTGTGAGATTAGATGAGATAGATATTTTTCCAAGTGAAAAATATCTATATATATACCCCTACACATTTAATGTGACGCGCGGGATATTTAACTAGGACTCGGGCTCGGGTTTTGCTTGGGATTAAACCCGAAACATATACAATATTAGATTAACTATCGAGCCCGATTCCCGATAATATTCTATTACAACATTAACTAATTAAAGACCGAAGCTCCATCGTAGAGTGACCGAACTTCCTTGTTCGACTCAATAAATTGAGGCTAACAATCTCCCCCGAAGTGAGGTCTTGAACACGGGAACGAGCTTCCTTTATTGACTCAATAAAATTGAGGCTAACAATCTCCCCCGAAGTGAGTTCATTGATGACACTCCTTCATGAGATCAGTGAGATTGCTTTTGTCGTTTAAGCTCGAGTGTTCTTGGTCTTTGTCTTTCATTTTAAATCTGTGTTCCTATCATGCTTTGCATCTTGACTTTTAGCCTTTGTCATGTCTTTATCGTCTTTGCATCTTGCTATCTTTGTTTTTTGACAACAGCCTCCAACTTTTGCATTATCTTGAAAGCTTCAAATCAGAGTTAGCGGAAGTCTTTGTCTTTAAATCTTGAGCTTTCTAGATAGAATGTCTTCGTAGATTGAGCATTTGAATGGGATTGAGGTTGTACAGTACACCCGTTTAACCTGCAATTTTACGTTAGTTGATAAACGAGAAAATTGATGAAAATCAATCGACGTGTCACTCGTTAAAGAGTTTTGTAACACATCGAGAGTGTCATGTTTTTATCAAAATTCATCAACCGTCAATTCATTTACTGGACCAAATCGATATCCAGTTGTCACAAGTTTGATTCATATAGAATCTCGCAAGTCACCTACCAAAGCTGTTTGATGCTTACTCAAGCAGGATTCCATCTTCATTATAATACTTATAGTATCACTCGGATGTTCTGGCAAATATCACAATGATATTGCGTAGGACTCTTGATAACAGCTTGTGAACCTGATGATGTTCAACAAGTGTTTGAAATGGAATGTGTCCTAACGAGATTTTGATGATCTCTTGGCTCTAGACTCGATTAGTGCATTTTGGTTTTTAGTACTCGGTAGGCTGAGAGCAGTTTGCCACATATCATATCACGATCTCAGAAAATATGTCAATAGAGAACTTGGTATCTCTGTGATCCAAATGAGACAAGTTTCTGTGAGAGAAACCTGAAATGGCATGATACGGGTTGTGCATTGCATCAACTGGGTCCATGGATTTCGTTTTCATTACTAGGCAATCAACTTATGATTCTGATCAGCATAAGTATTGACCCGGTTCTGCCTTAAGATTGGATGGAGGGCTTCTCTTTAGACCCTTATCATACATTTCTGTTTTTTCATTCTTCAAGCCTTCATACTTACCAGGACGTCATTACTAACACCTTGTTGTGAATTGTTCTATGTTACTCAATCTTAGTCGCATTATTCCCATAACATTCATCTCCAATCATACTAAGGACTAGACTCTATGCTTCGAAGACACACAGACTTTAGATTATCCTTGGGTAGATCCTCCGGTTCTGGTTGGATCATAGGATTGATTCCTAACCTAACCACCTTATGACTTTAGAATCGTCGTGAAATTAAGATGTTGGGTATTAGATCGAACTATAAAACCTTTTCTTTAGCACATTGAGTCGAATAGATCATATTTTAATTACATTTTCTCCCCTTATTTTAAATAATAAACACTTAGTTTTTTGAAATACCTTGTGATTAAAATATGTCTTGAAAATTCTGTGGGAGAAAATATTATTAGCATGAATGGTTTGGAACATTTTGATAATGTTTTGAATACATAATAATTGTCGTTGATGATGTATCCAAGAACATTAAAACTTTGTTTTTCGAAAAACTCCCCCTCAAAAATAGGAGCAATTGAGAAATTGTTGTCTTTTGAAAACATTGTGAGGGATGGAGTGTTGAACACACAATTTTGAAAGATTATGAGTTGTCATCGAGAAATTCTTGAAAAATTGTGTTCAACTTTTTGAAAAACCAGATGTTAGAGGACTTCTCTTCTAACGGTAAGGGTAAGCGTACTGAAGCGTACACTTTCCTTTTTCTTAAGCTAAAGATATTGAATGTCTTGTAAGAATAGCTCAAGACCGAGAAACGTTAATTTTCTCATTGTGAGGATAAGATATAAACCTTCCTTTATTTGAAGTCCGGGTTATGTACTGACATTTGCACATAAGCCATATTGAAAATTAGAAATGACATGTTTTGAAACTATTTGCAACTCTCGCTCGAACTTCATTTACACACCCGTGTCAATGTTAATCGACATTTCTAAGCACGTAAATGTTATCGATTCCAAGAGACATGTCGAGAAGAATCTTTTTGGAAATTTTCTATTTTTCTGATTTTGTATTTTCTTTTTGAAGTTTTATATTTTTGTATTTTGCTTTTCTCAAAAATATGTACATGGTGATGTTTGATGATGATATCAAGCAGTCTCATTTGTCAGAACCTCCAGTCTAGCTGGAGTCAAACATCTCATACAATCTTCGACAAGATACTTTAAACCGTCCTGTAGGAAGGCTTTCATAAACATGTCAGCTAATTGGTATTCAGTTCAGACAAAATATAATTCAATTTACCTTTTTTCAACCTGTTCCTTTATGAAATGATACGAGTATGGGATGTGCTATTGTCCGTGAGTTTGTAACAGGGTTGCATGAAAATTGCTATGCTGACGAGAGTCGCAATACAACGGTCTTTGTTTATAGTTGAAAGCCATAAATCTTGAAGTTGTGTCCTCATCCATTACTTAGCACAACTTGCTGATAACGCCACGTACTCTGCCTCTCTGAAGACATTGCAGTAGCAGTTTTGTTTCTTTGACACTAGCTTACAATTATATCACCAAGGAACTGTATCCCTCAGAAGTGCGTTTCTGAGTATCAAGGCATCCGGTCATGATCAGCGTCTGAAAATGCTGTTTAGTTTTCAAAGCCAGAATCCTAAGGATTACCAGAGTCCACATGTTAATGGGTACCACTTTAGGTATTTTAAAGATTCTTTTGTAACCTCCTTGAGTGCTTTTGATTGGTCGTGCTTGCTAACGGTTGCATAATAGCATACTGCCTTGCACTAAGTCTGGGTCTACTATGTCAAGTACATGATTGACCGATATTACTACGATAATCAGATTGTCCTACCGGGTTCTCCTACTCACATCTACATCTATTTTGCGGTTGAGTACCAAATGGTTACCATGGAGTGACAATTGTCCTATAATGCCTTTTCTAGAATTCTAAAGCGTGAACTTGGCCATGATTATGATAAAAATACCTTTTGGGGACTGGTGGATCTGTAGTCCTAAAAATAACGTTCATCTCCCCCCATTAAGACATTTCAAATCTACTGTGCATTAAATTATTCAAATCGTTATGAATATTTAGGATTTGTCGATCCAAAAATTATGTCATCACGTAAAAGAATGCACAAGTAGATATATCCTCCCCGTAATTGTTATCTTGAATAAAGTTGGTCATTGTACCTTTAGTAAAGCCCTATAGATATCAGGAAAGTTTGATATGTTCAATCGTACCAGGCTCTAGGAGCTTGCTTAATCCATACAAAGCTTTTCCTTAGAAGGTAGACTTTTTCTGGATGATCTGGATCAACGAACCCTTCTGGCTGAGCAACATAAACCTCCTCCTTCAGTGGACCATTTAGAAATGCCGTTTTCACATCCATCTGATAGATTGGAAAAGACTTGTATGCTGCGTAGGAAATAAAAATCCGAACTGCTTCCAAGCGAGCCACTGGAGCAAATGATTCCTTCAAAATCAATACCCTCTCCTGAGCATACAATAGCAACAAGTCATGCTTTGTTTGCGAATTACGTCTGATCTCATCCTTCTTGTTCTTCCATAACCACTTTAGCTTTATAACAGTCTTTCCAAACGGTTTGTCGACGAGTTCCCATACTTTAGACTGTCGAACTGATAAAGTTCACCTGCATTGCTTCCGATCCATGCATAGATCATCTATTGCCTACGTTAATTCTTCGGTCAACAATAACTCACCGTGAGCGCAAAACCACATTTCAGACTGTGGCAAGCTAATCGTCTTGTTTGAACTGGCATGGTTGGATTTTCCACGAACTTGTTCTAATGGGATGAACTCTTGTCCATCGAAATGCATGACTTGTGGTTGAAAAGAATGCACATCTGGTATAATCAATGTTTGTGAGGAAAGACTCACCAATTTCTTTGTACCGTGTACAAAAAAGGATGAAAAATCAGACTTCTTGAAACATTGCATTCGGTGCTTGAATCATGTTATTTCCACAGCTTGACCATCTGTAGGATTGTAATATTCTTCAAGTAAAAGGACTCGAAAGAAATTCCAACCTGTTTTGACGAATCCAGTCTTCTCTGCTAAAGAACAACATTTTTGTCATGTGGGCACGGGGGCGGGGGGGGGGGGGGGGGGGGGGGGGGGGGGATGTTGTGGGGGGGGGGGGAGATATATATTAGGGGGGGGGGGGGGGGGGGTTTGGGGGATGTAGATAAAAATTTTGAGTAATGGTGGTAAGTAATGTTGAGTAAATTTTATAAGATAATATATGGAAGTGTGGTGACGTGTCTGAAATGTTTGATCAGACTATCATTTAGAACAGTGAATACTTGATGTTGTAAAGAAAGTTCAAGAGAAATCGAGTGTTTTTCAAGTTTAGCAAAACTCTTTAAAAAATTATTATGAACTTCTTTGTTAACAGATTCAGTTTGTTTCGAAAGCTTTTGTGCAAGACATTCACATTCTTTGACCTTGTGAAGATATAAGCATTGTAATCCAGTATGAGCATTTAAATCAGACAGAGAATGCAAATATGAACATATAACATCTTTAGACACACACTCTTCGAGAAGTAGATCATAAATGTTTGAAAAATCAGCCTTTTCAGATTCAAGTTCGTCAACCTCCTTTTCAAGGGATTTAACGTACTCCAAATCGTCATGCATTTCTGTTTTTAGTTCATGAACAAAACAATGACTGTCCAGTATAGTTTTGTCTGAAAGAGGCATTAATAAGGTTTTGATCATCAAAACATCCAAATACTCTTAGCAGTTGGGTTAGGAAATGCACTATTAGTATGATTAGACCAAGTTTGTTTACAAATTGTTCTAAAATGATTGAAGTTGTTTGTCATTTCGTTATAAACTTGTCTACTTTTACTAATGGATTTAGAAACGGGTAGAAAGGACACGTTTTTAGCAATGTTTGGTTTTGTTCTGTTAAACGTTTTTCCTACGCACATTGTCTTCCTAACTTCTTTAGCGTGTTCCAATGATCAAGATAGGTTTTGGATGGTTGATTTGAAAGTTTCGATACAGACTGTTTTGATATTTGTAATCAAATGGGTTTTAACTTTGTCTTTTATCCAATTTTGATCCTACTCTCCTTTTTATAATAGTCACTTCTCTTCCCGCATTGGGACAAAAATCTGTTTGCCCAGTATCAGAAGTATCATATGGGATCGTCATACCAACGAGGCTTTTCCCGATTGAGCTTTCTTGAGGTACTTTGGATTAGCAAAAAGGTGATCTACCTTATAACGTTGCGCATTTTTGGGTGCTAACATGTGAATGTCTAATTGAACTGATTGCGTTTATAAAGGATTTTCATTGAAAAGAAACTTATTTGTTTGTCCATTACCTCATCGTGTCAATGTCTTTGTCCTTCCTTAACCCTTAAAATCCGAAATAAAAACCTTGACTTTTCCTCTTTGAGATGACCTTCAAATTGTGGCCTAGTTAACAGACTCTTTTTTACTTATCTCATCGTGTGTTCGATTGACAACTAAAAATTTCATAGGTTTTTAGTTATTTAACCATCTTTTATGTCAATGTCTTTAAGAGCTAATAGTCCTAGAGTTTTATTTAACTTTGTTTGAAGTATTTTATAATCACTCATTATCGGTCATTAAGGGTCGTGTACTTCTCAAGCTCAGTCTGTTTGGTCTGAAGTGCAATCAGAACAGCATCCCCGACTGCTAGTTATTCTCCCCTAGATGCCCAACTAGTACTCATCAAGGTTAGTCCTTGCACTCCTCTATTCTGAGTCAATTATGCGTTTGCTTTTCTTTAATTTGCATTAACATCGTTTTGGTTTCCTCCTCAGTATCAAGAGTTAAATTTTGTCAATTAAATGAGCAAGCGCAGCAGGCACGCTCATCAACACATTCTGCAGGCAATTTGGTCCAACCTTATTACATTAGTACATATATTTGATGAATCAGGAATGACATTGCTATCATTCTTTCTCCAAAACATAGTGTCGTTAATGGATTCAGGTGCTCAGAATGTCGTCTCATATTGCAAACGACATCAATTTTCATCATGGTTTTGGTACCTGGTTCCAATTGATGACTTGAGAACTGGATTCTTCAGTGAACTCCTTAATCCTTGCCATGTATCTGTAATGGTGCTTCCAATTCCTTCTTTTCAAATCTCTTCATCTGATACAACCTCGACAGGCTTGTTTCATCTCCTGAACTTGTAACAAGATTATTGACCCTCTTGAACATTGCCACTGATGAATCTGCAAACAGTCTTTCCACTAAACCTTTTCAACGACAATCTTAACCTCTTTGCTCATGACTTGCTCTTTCTATTATACAATGCACAATGGAGTCTCATGTTCTGGATGATTGTTTCCCTTGAATGTTTGAGCTGTCATTGTAAAAGTTAATCTTTGAATATTTTCTTTTACTTCTTGATCTGAAGAAAAAGGATCTGAATATCATATCGAGAGGCTTTAAAAACAAGTCAGAGTTAATGAACCTTTCAACTTAAATTGATCACAACTTAAGTGGATTTTGGAATCCATCTCGTGAAGTGTTTTCTTGCATTGAGAAGTGTTTCTTCTAATAGTTATATTCATGTAGTTTGATATAACTAAAGAAAACTTAAGGTTTTCCGAAACTATCACCAAAGAGGTTGTGCAAAAAGCTTAGTTGATACAATATACGTCTGTCTTTCGAGAAGTTTGAGGTGGGATTGATTTAATGCATGTAATTTGTTCAAGAGTTTTCTTTGAAATCTTTGCTATGCCATCTGCAGTTTATTGTATCTCTCTCTCTGGTTCGCTTTAAAAAATAAAACTGAACCCGAAGATGAAGTATTCTTTGTTCCCATTTTATCGTGAATAATGAAGTTGTGAAGTAGGATCTTAAGCAGGTAAAGTGATTGTTGTTGTTGTGGAAAAAAAAAACTATTTCACGGGATTTTACAAGTCTTGACTAAACCAAAAAAATACAAGAGTATTTCGCGGAATTTTACTAAATCAAGAAAACCGTAAAAATATAATTATTGTTGGTGAAATCGTTGTTGTTGTTGAAGAACTTGAACTTTTGTAAACGATTTGTTGAGCAAAAACGATAAACGGTGCACGAATTTTGAGCTTGAAATGATTAACGGTTGATCAAAACTCAAAATAATGACAAACGGTGCACAAACGATTCACTTTGGAGGGCTAACGGCTAAATTATAACTATTAAGGACAAACGGTGTAAGGTTGTTTTAACAAAGAGGTTAAAAAAAACAAACAAAGGAGGATGGTGAATTTGAATTAAAGTCCAGGGGCTGCATGTGTCATTTTCAAATTCTTGGTATTTAATAGAAAATTCCCTCCATTTTTTTCTTCACCTTCGTTTGAAGATATATAAAAAAAGTAACGAATGTAAATTTAATCCCGCGGAGTTGTACGGTTATCGTCGGTAAAAACCAAATATACCACGTTGATCGAAACGACGACACGAACACGATGATATAAGTCTTAAGTCCCGTCGTTTAACGTCACTCAAAACCGAAAAACCGAAAACTTGTTAAAACGTGAAGATTTTTCACTCGTTCTTGTGTGTATTAGTTCGGTTCTTTAGATTGTTACTCGTTCGGCTCAACAAGAAAATGAACTCGTTCGGCTGTTTGAAGATTACACTCGTTCGGCCCTTTCAAAGTTACACTCGTTCGGTTGAGACAAGTATTTGACTCGTTCGGTCCTTAAAAATTTCACTCGTTCGGTCCTTAAAAATTTCACTCGTTCGGTCGTCTTTTGAATGTTGCTCGTTCGGTCCTCAAAAATTTTGCTCGTTCGGCTCACATAAAAAAGGAATTCGTTCGGTCCTTAATGTACCACTCGATCGGCTCAACTTAACAAAGCAACTAGTTCGGCTCTATAGAAATGTTACTCGTTCGGTTATTTTTTTTTTCACTCGTTCGGTGATCTTAAGTTTTCCACTCGTTCGGTTCTAACGTTTTCCACTCGTTCGGTCCTCTTTGAAATGTTGCTCGTTCGGTGCAACTTAAAAAGTTACTCGTTCGGTTCGAGTTGTAAGAGCACTCGTTCGGTTGAGGCAATATATCAAACACCTTGTGTACACGATACTTCGACGCTTGTTTCAGGCAAGATTGAACTTGTTTCGATCCACAAAAACGTGACCACAAATAAGCCACGAAGAGAAGCTCAAATAAGCTCGTGTAATATTTTTACCCACGAAACAAAATACAAATAAGATGTCAACTATTTCTTTTTGAATAGACAAAAAGAAAAAAACACAAGTGTGTTGTAATCCCAAAAATGACTCGTAGAACAGTAAGCCCACTTTCAAAATTGTAAAGCAATTCAATGTGTTGGTTTGTATGACATATTTGACTGTGTTGAAATAAGTAGGAAAAAAAACTTAAGCCAAATCTATAGAAATTAAAATATTCCGTGACTTTTTAGTTTGATCTAATACGACGAAAAAAAATAAGCCAAAAAGCCGAATCAATAAGCTAATACAACCACAACGAAAACACTAAACCCACCCGTGGCGACTGATACCAATTGTAGGTTCCCGATTAACACTTCATATTCCGAAACACGAATCAAAGCAAGAAAGGAGAAAGAGAGATGATTTAGAGAGAGAGAGTTGAGAGAGAAAAAAGATATATTGAAAAAATGAAAACTAGATATTTTCTAAAAAGAAAATATCTATATATATGAGATATTTTCTGAAAAAAAAATATCTAAATAATATAAATATAATTACCCCTACACATTTAAATTTACCCGGGAAATTTAAACTAAGACCGCGGGCTCGTTTTGCTTGGATTAAACCCAAAATAAACAATATTAGATTAACTATTCGAGCCCGATTCCCGATAATATTTAATACAGACGTTAACGAATTTAAAGACCGAATCTCCAACGTAGAGTACCTACCCGAGCTTCCTTGTTCGACTCAATAAATTGAGGCTAACAACATAAAGGAACGAAAATCTCGTAACAACTCCCAAAATACGAAATATCCGAAAGAAATAATCAATAACAACATGACGAGTAAAAGGACTTAATAAACCTTATAATGAACATTACTGCGGGGGCCTCGCTTGGGTTAAACCTTGCCCGGCAAGAATCACTCGACTATACCCGCAGTCCAGCCCTATTACGCAGCATCCGACAAACGATCAACTATCCTATCTCCTTCGGTTCCACAAGAGGCTCCTCTTATGGATCCTTATAATGCTTAAGTCCAGTTGGGAAAACGGTTCCCCAACGAGACTTCTTACGGGTGGGGGAAAACATAGCTAAAATACTAAGAAAGTAATACATATCATACCAGATAAGGGTAGGCAAAATAACTCAATGACAACTTAGCAAAATACAAGATATATAAGCTATGCAAAAATAAAGGGGAAGCATAGCAGTTATAGCATTAAACACTTAAGCCCTAAATGAATCTACATGACGGACCCTTAGGTTATACTCTAGGACTCCACCCCTACTTCTCTAAACCAAAAAGGCTGCTGATAACAATCGTCGACAAGACCCCGTCTAGGCGAAACATAGGCTAACATCATGGATATCATCACAACACAATGGTGTCAACAATAGAGAGAACTAAATGAACTAAACGGAACATAAGGGACACAAAGTGTCATGAAAATACCCAGCAAACATAAAATAATATCCGACGTCTTATATTGAAGTAAAAGGGGTTTACATCAATACTAAGACATGAAATACAACCAAAACAAGTCTAAGCAGATCAACTAACAAACATCTAATATTCAATCAAACAAGAAATAAGCTAGGAGATTAAAATCCGCATGCAGCCTAAGGTCTCTCCGAGGCCACGTTCTCTACATTCCTATGATCTTACTAATGCACACCCTGTAAAAGATCTTAAAAAACGTAAACAAACATAAGGTTGGTGAGAGTCATAGGTTTTATGACACCAATACCAGATTTAAATCAATTACTGTGATTAATAAAATAAAACATGGCAGGACAGTTAAGCTAGCAATTATACAGGCTAACATGCAAACGCACTAAACAACCAAAACAGGACGGAATGTTCCCCCTATCCCAACGCATAACACACCATAACCGGTAGAAACTTACCGCCTCGCCGATCCAACAACTCATAACACTGGTATGGAAACTTACCTCCCGAACCCAAATTATGTCACTTACAACCTTAAAGTTACCAAGCTAGAACTTATACCTGGTGCCGTGACCAACACAACATTGAGTATTATTTCAACCCTCCAATTAGATTTAAATAGGTAGAACCACTACCCTCAAATCAGAATCACACATAATTGAGTTTTATTTCAACCCTCCAGTGAGATTTAAATAGGTAAAACCACTACCCTCTAACCAGAATCACACAGCAATGGGATAGGCGCACCCCTCCGCTCCAACCAACCACACAACAATAAAAGTCACACACAAATAAGCAAACACTAAAAAAAAAAGGGTGGATTAGTGGGGGATGTTAGGGGCCACATAATTGTTCATGCCTCAAGTAAAACCACATAATCACAGCAATTAAAACTTTTCAAACCACAAGCATCATTTCCACCCTAATAAATCATAAGAAAAGAGGGGCTATGAAACTCACCTGATGCACAAGCAGCTTCCAAACAATATCAACACAAGCTACACAATACAAACACAAACATGTTACACGCGACCAAGCTAAAAGCTCAAGTCCATGTAACTCAAATATGATGGATGTATAAGGGTTTGATTAACCATTATGGGTCACCCTAACACCATGCCCAACCTTAACCTCCTCATTAACACGTTACATTAGTTAACTATAATTTATTCAAAAATGCAGAATTTTAGTGTGTCTTGACTAACTTAAAGACCTTACTTGACGATCTTTATAAATTATACCAAAAATCATATATGTTACTTTATGTGTTCTCTAACTACCATTTGATTCCCAAAAGCCATTTACATGCACAAGTACTCCTAAGAAAATCAATATTCAAAACAGTCTCAATTCGGATCTGATTGCACACCCAAATGTATCACTCTAACTACCATACTTAGACATGCTTTCAGAGGCTAATTTTCACAAGATTATCAATAGACATATGGAAATTAACTACTATAGAAGGGCTAAGTTTAATTCCATTTTAAGTAAAGGTTTTACCCTCACAAACCTGACCTAAATCTGACCCGTATTTACTGATCTGACAACTTTTAGTGCAACCAACATTTGAATGACTTCCCGGCCTTAAAAACTTTCGAGGATAGATTTTCTGGAAATTAGACTCTTTTGGCTTATTCATAGGCTCAAGAAACATATCAATACACGTTTTGATCATCTAGATGACAGTCATTGAACACGACCCAAAATTTTGCTCAACCCTAAATCCAGTTTTAACGCAAATATAACCAAACAACAAGCATGCATACGCATCTAATTCAATCCTAAGCATACTACAATCATAATATATCATAAACATTATGTATTTTAATTAAAACCCTAGATCCATCATAATTAAGGTTACATGAATACATTAATTAACTAGGATTTAACACACTTACCTTGATTACTAGGTCCTAACATCAATTCTTGGCTAGCTCTTGATCAAGATTCTTGGTTCCTTGTTCTTAGGGATGGGTAATCAACACAAAGGGTTTTGGGGGCTGCATTATGTCGTTCTAGGGGCTTAGGGTAGGATAATGGACTAAAATTTAGGTTTAGGGCTTTTACTTTAAGGCCTAAACTAGTCCTAGCCCAACATAAATTGTTTTAGATAATTAAAGTCTATTTTTTTAACCCTAGGCCGATCGGCGCTAATACCTATATTATATATATATATATATATATATAAATTTATTAATTACATTATTACTTACATTACCTTAAGTTTTTATAAAAACCTAAGCTAGTTTGATTAAACCTTTTTACTTAAAAGCTACTTACTAAACTTTCTAAAAATAACTTTCATTTCTCCAAACCACTTTCTATTTTTAGAAAGTTTGCTACAAACTTCTATATTTCACTCACATGCTTTTTTCCAATAACTTACACTTCTTATAAACGCTTAACTCTTAAAAACCAAGAATTGACGTAGCAATGCATGCTACACGTCTTTCATTTCCATTATCACCACACGTGAACAATTGGAATACTTAACACCAAACTCATATGCACACAAAATAAGATAATCATTTACCTCTAAAATGACATCATGCACATAAGTAACCCACTTTAACATACATATAGAACACATAGCACGCAAGAAACATACAAAATGGACACTTAGCCATTTCTAAAGGTATAAACTAATCTACTCAAATCACGGTTGTCACATGTGTTTAAGAGAGAGAGAGAGAAATAAAAAATAGATCTGAAAGTATTGATGAAGTGGTAGGTGTATGAGTGAAATTGACCGAAATACCCTTACGTCCTTTTTTGTTTTTTTTAATTAAAAAAATTCTTTTAATAATAGCCTTTCATTATTTTTAGATGGATGGCTGAGATCGGTCTCCCGGTATCCAAGAAAAGGAGGGTATCTAATATAACCTCCCTCTAAAAGCTGAGATTATTATCTCTCTTCTCATAAGTTATAATTATTTTTTTATCTCTTTCTCAAAATTTATGTGTAAATCTTCATCATCTCTGCCTTTGAGATTTAAAGATTAGTTGTTAGGTTTCTTTTGTATTTTGTATTGAACTCAAAAACCTAAAGCTACATTTGAAGTAGTTGTTAGATGTTATGAATAAAAAAATAAGTGAGAAGGTTGGTTGAATTTATAAACTGTGTTTCAATCTTGATCTTTGTTAACTTTTCTACATTGTATCAGAGCCAGGTTGGCTTTGATACAAAGATCAGTGGTTTTAATCGTTTTTTTTAATTAGGGTTTCAAAAATATTTTGGGGCTTTTGTGTTTTGAGTTCAGCTCTGTGTAGATCGAGTTGTTAATCGGTTAATTAGTTGTTGAATTAATCGAATTGGTTAATTCTTGAGTATTTTGTGATCAATCAAGTTGATGGCAAGACTATAGTAATAACAGAATCATCTGTGAGGAGAGATCTTCACTTCAATGATGAGGATGGTATTGCTTGTCTAACAAATACTGAAATTTTTGAAAACCTTTAATTGATGGGATATGATAATCTTTCTGATAAACTTACTTTTTATAAATCTTATTTTTCCCCCCCAATGAAAGTATCTTATACATACCATCTTGCAATGTTTAAGTTCATAATCAACTGCTTGGAATGAATTTGGTACTAATATTGCATCTGCAGTTATATGTTTGGCTAAGAAACAAAAGTTTAATTTTTCTAAATTGATTTTTGATGGTATGTTGAGTAACTTGGATCCTAATTCTAAAAAGTTTTTAATGTATCCAAGGTTTTTACAACTGTTTTTGAACAATCAAATTGAAAATCTTACAGCAGTTTTTAATGATGAATATGATACACCTTCTCATACTAAAAAGGTTTTTGCAAACATGATAAGGCAAGGAAAAGATTTTTTCGGGACTGTGACACCATTGTTTGCTATTATGTTGATACAATCAAAAGCAGTGGAGGGTGAAGGTTCAAGACAACCCACTAAACCCCAACACACACCTACTACTGCTTTACCATCTCATGTTGAACCAATCCCTACTATTGCATCATCATCACACCCTAAAAAGACCCACAAACGTAGGAAAACTAAAAGAAAGGCCACTAAGATATCTTAGTCTAGTGGACCTACTACCCTTGTAGCAGATGAGATTGTCCATGAGAAGAGGGGAGAGATTATGGAAAAGGCTGCCACTACTGCTATTAGCTTAGATAAAGAGCAGGGCAGTAGTAACATTATTAGGACCCAATCCATGGCAACACTTACTGAGCCTATTCCTCAGAGAACTGGTTCAGGTAGTAGTCCAAGGCGCCAAGATACCATATTGGGGGACAGACCTGCTCAAACTAGGTTTGAGAGGTTGTCTAAATAGTCCAATGATCCACCTCTCTCAAGAGTTAACACACTTGGAAGTGGGGAGGACAGTATGAAACTAAATGAATTGATGGAAATTTATACAAAATTGTCTGAAAGAGTTCTTGCCTTGGAAAATATAAAGACTGCTCAGGATTTGGAAATTACTAATCTAAAGAAGAGAGTCAAGAAGTTGGAAAAGAAGAAAAAGTCAAGAACTCCACAACTCAAGAGGAGGTTATTCAAAGTCAGGATAGAGTCTTCTGCTGAAAAGAGTTTGGGTGATCAGGAGGATGCATCCAAACAGGGGAGGAATGAAATTGACCAAGATGAAGGGATTTCATGGTTTCAAGAGGATGCAGAGACTCAGGGGAGGTATGGTCATGATACTGAAATTAATACTGCTAGTACATCAATTACTACTGCCAGTATTAATATTACTACTGTTGAACCTGTTATTACTGCCAGTGCACCAATTGCTACTGCTGGTGTATCTGTTAGTACTGCTGAACCAAGTACTCCTCCAACAACAACAACAACTTTTATTGAAGATGAAGATCTCACAATTGCTCAGACCCTTATGAAAATGAGAAGTGTGAAATCAAAAGAAAAATGAAAGGAAAAAGGAGTATCTAGTGAGACTGTTATAAGACTAATAAGAGGAGTGATTATGAAAGAAGCTAGTGAGACTGCTACAAGACCAATAGTACCACCTCAACAACAACTTGATCCAAAAGATAAAGGAAAAGGGATCATGCAAGAGCCTGAGAAACTAGTGAAAGTGAAAGGCAAAGATCAAATAGAATATGATGCTGATATGGCTAAAAGACTTCAAGCAGAGTTAGATGAAGAAGTCAGGCTTGAAAGAGAAAGAGAAGAAGAAGATAGTAATATTGCATTGATTGAAGAATGGGATACCATTAAAGCAAGAATAGATGTAGATGCTCAATTAACTGAAAGGCTTCAAGCAGAAGAGAGAGAACAGATGTCTGTTGAAGAGAGAGCTAGACTACTAATGGAATTTATTGCAGCTAGAAAGTAATTCTTTTCTACAAAAAGAGCTAAAGAGCAAAGGAATAAACCACCTACCAAAGCAGAACAAAGAAAGAAATTGTGTACCTACATGAAGCATATGGCAGGATATAAGGATAAGGATTTCAAGGGTAAAAGCTTTAATGCAATCAAGCAAATGTTTGACAAAGCTTACAAACAGGTAAATGATTTTGTTCCTATGGATACTGAAAGCAGTAGAAAGAAAGCAGCTAGTAAGAAAAGAGCAGGTGAAAGGCCTAGTAAAGAAAGTGCCAAAAGACAAAAGATAGAGGATGATGCTGAGAAGGCAGAGCTTAAAGCTTGTTTGGAGATAGTTCTAGGTGATGATAGTGCTGTCAATATTGAATCTTTAGCTATAAAATATCCAATAGTTGACTGGAAGACACACATTCTAGCAGAAGACAAGATGTATTATCTAATCATCAGGGCTGATGGAAGTATTAAATATTACAAGATATTTAGTGCAATGCTTGATGATTTTGACAAACAAGATGTGTTAGATCTATATAGGTTGGTAAAGGAAAGATTTGAGTCAACAAGCCTAGAAGGATATGACAGATTACTTTGGGGAGATCTCATCACTTTATTTGAACCAAGCGAGGAAGATGAAATCTGGAAAGCTCAACAGGACTACACATTGATAAGCTGGAGGTTATATGATTCACGTGGATTACATTTATTATTGATGGATACTGGAATTATAATTCACATGCTGATAGAAAAGAAATATCCTCTTACACAATAAATGCTTTCAAGAATGTTGAGTAGGAGGCTAGAAGTTGATCATGAATGTAAAATGGCATTTGAGCTCCTCAAATTTATCAAGTCACAGTACAAGAAGTAGAAAAATATTTGGATACATCCTCCTAAGGTTCAAGAAGATTTTATTCAAAAAACTTGATGATTAATATGATGAATATCAAGTTTAGGGGAGGATTGTTGGGAATAAAAGGATTCTTAACTGTTACTACTGCTGGTTCAAGTTACAACTGCTGGTTGGAGTTACTGCTGCTGCTCAAGATTGAAGAAAAAGTTCTAAGTCATTACTACTGCTAGTGTAATATTAGTACTGCCAGTACAAAATGTTACTACTGCTAGAAGAGTTTATGCTGTTACACTTAGTTAGTACTGTTAGTCTGTTTTAGTACTGCTAAAGAGATATGTATGAGATATTTTAGGAAAAGATATGTATGAGTAGAAAACGCGTTGTAAGCCCATTAGGGTTCCTTGGTGTATAAAAGGAGACCCTAGGGCATGTAGTTCATATATCTCATTCTTCATATTTACATATATAGCTTCAAGGTTTTGTATAACCCTAACACTATCAAGAGTGTTCGTATTAATATATTGAGGCTTAAAGTTTGGTATTATACAATCTTGTTTGTTACTGTTTTATTGCTTGTTCTTCTTAGTATCATAGACTAGATTCCGCATAGTCTTTGATATATTCAATCAAAGTTTCTATCATAGTTGTCTTGGACTTATTCAATACAACTAAGCCTTTTTACAAGCTAAGCAAGATCTATTCAAATGGGATCAACAGTTCCTTTTTCCTGTATTTGTTTGTAATCCATTTTTAGTGTAAGTTGATCATGTTTGGGAGTAAACCTGGGGAGATGGCTCCGAAAAGTCTGCAAACCGTGGTCATTTTAAAGTTTGACATGCATATCCACACTTTCTACTCTTACAACCAAAGAATTAAAACAAGCTATTAAAGAATATCTCTTAGCCAGAGGTCTACCTGGAAGCAGTCTCCCTACCTGACAAGGGTAGGGGTATGATCTGTCTATATTTTACCTCCCTCATACCCTGCTTAGGAGGGATTAGTTATCGTTGTTGTTGTTGTTGTATTCTGACGGATTTACGCCATCGCCTTTTGTCTTCCTGACTTGACTATGAACAAGCTCCCGTTGAACGTTATTAGGATACACATTGAACAGCTTGAGCAAGGTGGAATGAGGATTCCTTTTTCTAATTTTTTTCTGGCCGTGATCAAACATTTTTGAGTGCATGTTTCCCAGCTAGTGCCGATGGGTGTCAATAGGGTGATTAAGTTTGAAGTTCGTTGCCAAAGCTTATATATCAATGCGACTGTTTCCTTATTTTAGGTATTTTACAAGTTATGTAAGCAAGGTCAATGGTTTTTGTTCGAAAACAAAACCAGCGGGCGTTCTAAGAAGTGTTTTAAGGAGATTACTTCGAGTTTAAAGGGCTGGAAAAAGAAGTTTTTCTCAATAGACCGAAGGGTGATCTCAGACGCTATGCCCTGGAGACATATTAACACGGATGTTTGTGATGAATCTCTGATAAACTATAACGAGGGTGATGCTGATCGTCTAGCCGAACACATTATTCTTCTTCCCAAGCCACCTTAACGCTTGTTATACATGTGTGGATTGACCACAGATTATCGACATCCAGAGTTAGCTCAAGTGATAAAGGATCCGGAAGGCCAAGGTAATAAACATGATAGGGTCTAGTTGTTTGTCAATGTTGGTTTTTGCGTTCCTTACTACCCTTGTTTCTTTTTTCTTTTTATTTTACAGTGATTACTATGGATGATTTCTTGAAACTCCCATACTAGAATGGGACTATTGTGAGAAAGGGTGATCCAATTCCTAATGATCAGTGCCCTCCAGTTCATACCACGCCTCCCTTGGCCATAGGAGCTTTGATTCCAGAGAAGAGTCCTCTACAGAGGAGCGTTGAGAAACCTAACGCTAAGATAGCTGCAGCTAGAGAGAAAAAAGGAAAGCAAGCCCTTGCCAAAGCTTAAGCCAAACGTGCGGGGGAAGCGAGTTCGGCAGCCCCGCGAAAGAAAAAGGCCCAGAAGACTAGTGAACCTGCTGGTTTGCAATTCGAGGGGACCATCTCTGTCACTCCGCTGCATTAGGCGGATCCGAAGTCTCTTAATGAAACCATCGGATCTCAACCAAAGGATATTGAGAAAAATGTTGTTGACCTTAGCAAGAACACCCGTGATCCTACTCCTCCCCTTGTTAACATGATTCAGGAAGAGGAATAGGTTGAGCATGGTAATACGCATGACCATGTGGACCTCTCTAACGGTAAGTTCTTCTCTTCTTCTTTCTTGTGTAATCACCTTTAGGTGGTGGGAATTAATTGTTCTTTTTTGTTTATGTATAGCTCATTCATTTCACTCAGTGCATGATGAAGATAATGATGAGGATACAGACGAGCATTGGTTCGTGCCTGAATGGGGCCTTCATAATGATCTTCAAATTTTCTCTTTTCGAGCTTATAAGGAGATGATCTCTCATCTGGCCACCCCTGCCGAAGATAAGATTTTAAGCAACTTGACCAACTACAAGTTGGTTAGGCATACATATCAGTCATTGGGTCGAAGCATCTTATCACAGGCTGAACTCTTGAAGCGACATGAGCGGCTGAACCATGATAATTTAGAATTGCTTAACCGTTATGAAACCCAGCTAGAGGAGTTAAATTGTTTGAGGAATGACTACCAAAGAAAGATGCAGAAGAATGAGGGATTGTCCAAAAAGTTGGTTTTATTGGAAAATGCTCATTTACAATGTTCTGACAAGGAAACGGAGTTGAATGATAAGCTCAAGCATATGGAGCAGGAGAGGGATAAATGGAGATGAACGACGTCTAATCAGGTGAAAAAAACAATTAGAAGGACATCTTAGGCCTAAGTCTAAGCAATTGTTCGATCTTGAGTGTAAGGTATGGGTCTTAGAGGAAGAGAAGACCAAGTTGGTGGTGCAGCTAGCTGAGTCCGAGATGGCTCATCAGGGGGTCGTTTGGGACTTTATTCGATTGCTATGAGTAGGCTTCTTACCAGCGTGGAGTACCGGAAGAGTCTGGCTGTGCCCATTAGTTATGTTTTACTGCAGGTTGGCTGAGAGGTCTAAGTCTGGGACTGAAGGAAGAGGAGATTCCTGCTGTTCGGACTAACACCAATAATCTGAACATTGAAGGTTCAAAGATATAGAAAGACAAGTATCATGAGATTTTTACAATGCAATATCCTTATATCCATAAGATTGCCGATTCGTACCGCCTTCCACTAGACACTTTGATGAAGGTGTCTCCTGATGTCCCTCCTCCTGCTATGGAAGATCAAGCCGGACCTTCAGTTGAGAATGATGGGAATAGTTTGGCCAAAGCAGACTCCCCCAAGGCCCGCCCGACCGAGACTTTGGCTGAAGCTTCTCCGAAGACGGCTGTTTGACTCTTGTGATTTGTGTTTGTTTTTTGTTTTCTTTGTACTGAACAATGTTGATCCCTTTTATTTGTGACTTGTAATAGATGTTTCAATATATTTTGTTTCTATTTTAATATATTTGGTGCTTGTATCATTGATTGCTTATTCGCTTGAGTATTCATCCGGTTATTAGACATTGGTTGCATACGAACCACTTATGACTTTGTCTATTCAGGTACTTAACCTGATGTGGTCGTTGTGCGTATGTAATTTATATTCAAGTTTTATTATTTATATTTTGTCGACTTTACCTAATAACAAACACTAACGGGCAGTGTACCCGATCAGTTGTAGGTTCATTGGTAAGTAGGGTGTTGATGACTAAGAGCGAATGTTAATACTTAAGTCTACCAATATTTTGGTTATCTAAGTTAGTCCTAATTTATTCTATGTTATACCTAAGTTAAACCTAAACTAACGTAAAAGGGGGTTTTCAGCCTAAGAGACTCGCACGAGTTTTTCTTTACCTAGATTAAGATGAGGGCGATTAATACACACAAGTTCATAGTTAGAAGATAGAGAAGCGGTCAAGCCTAATGTAAGGAAAACGTATTGACCATATTTAATCTAATAAAATGCAGGTTTTAGTTTATAAGTGCAATGATTGTCTTATCTCGTTGTTGATATATCATTCCTAGATTTAGGCGGTAATTCAACCTAAAACCTAGATCTGGCAATTCTATCACAATTAATCACATCCGCATAAAGTATTCATGGTTGATTATAATCTATCTTAGGAGACAGTAATGGTGATTTTATCGAATCCTAACTCATCGAGACTTTACTAACTTACTTCTTAATGGATCTTTATATACTAGTAGTCTACTGTCTAAATCTTTACCCGAGGAATTAGAACGTTATCCGTTAATCCTAGGTAACTTGCTATTCTAACATGTTCACTAAACCAAAGGCAAAGATAGGTCAATATTTGTGATCCTATTACTCTAGATATATAAATCACACATACGGAGAGCTATCTTGGCATCTAGCTAATGCTCTATTTGTATTCCTAGATCTAGTTGAATGATAGGTCGCATAGTTAAGCACATAAACAAGTATAAATTGATAAACATAAAACAACTCTCATAGAATAAGCATACAATCTTAAATTAACATAAAATTATCATAAACATGACTAATACCTAAATGTATTAGCCAATAGCCATTATAACTATACAAATGTCATAGATGAACAATTTAGGTAAACTAAACAATAATGAACGATACCAAAATCCGAATGTGTATTTAGAGTATAGAAATTACAAGGTTTCCTATGGATTGAATTGCGTTGCAAGACCTTCTTTGATTATCTTCTCTTCTAAAAATCAAACCTGGTGGTTAATGCCTCCTTTTTAGTCTTTAGTATATTTTATGCACACTGAAATTTGTATTTAGGGTTCGGTATTTATAGACCCTGGAATTTGGTCAATACGTCGTATTGAAAGAGTTCAATAAGGCGTATTGGGTTTTTTTTTGCGTGGGCTCCATGATTATTATATTCTAGAATATTCGCAATCTAATACAGCGTATGGATTTCTTTTAGATACGGCATATTAATCTTCTCTTCGTGGATGATAAGTGAAGTTTAGGGCACGGATACGCCGTATCTTCTTTGATGGATACAGCGTATAGGTTGTCAGAACAGTGCTCTTCATGATTTCTTCGTTTAAGCTCCAAAATGCGTGCCTTTTGATTAACTTTTACTCTTTGTTGCTCGTTAATATTACTACAAATAATAAACTTTAAGCAACTTAAGTACCAATTCATGCATAATAATGTATAATGAGCAATATAGTTGGATAAATGATGCTATAAAATAGATATTATTTGATGTCATCAAATATCCCCCCACTTAAATCCTACTTGTCCTCAAGTAGACTTTAGAAAACTTATGAAAATGTATCCCAAACCAAGGTTTAAGATTTTTCCTTTAAGCATTTTTTTCATTTAATCACTAGCACACAACCAAACACCTCACGAAGTTGGAAATAAAAACACTCAAGTCACTCAACTAATCTATGTGGTAATATTTTGGTAATTCGCTCAATTGCTTGGTCTGTGCTCGTGGTATTTTATCATAAGCTTGGCAAGGTAACATCTCTTACCACTCTAAGCTAAGAGTAACAAGTCTAAAAAAGGGTAAATTGGGTTAAGGTTTAAGGGTTGATCATTCTTTCTAGTCTCTATCGATACCAATATTCCAGAAAAGGAGACAAAACCATAAATGCACGCCCAAATCCATGACTGCGACACTTGTGATTGCTCACTCCTTAACTCGAATAAGCTAAAGAATAAGGTATAGTATCTTCTCCAATAGTAGTAAACCAACAAGGGCGACAAAACCATATATACACATCCAAATCCATGGAATAGACATACATGATTGCTCACTCCCTCATTCGAGTAAAACCAAAGGTTAAGATGAAGAACAATATAGGGTATGGAATTACTAATCCTTTACCAACAGTAATACACCAACAAAGGTGACAATTCCGCACATACACAAACAAATTCATGAATGGAGCACATGTGGATTGGGGGGGGTGGGTGATCGATGGGATGGGGAGGGGTAGAGGGGGGGGGGGGGATGGGGGGGGATTGGATTGCTGATGGGGGGTGGGGGATTGCTCACTCCCTCATTCCAGTGTAGCAAACCAAAGGTTAGGGATTAGGTATGAGGAATATATAATGGGTGTTAAATAAAAAGAACAAAACAAATAGATTAAGTTCAAACAAATAAGGAACAATGTTGCTAAATACTTTCCCGACCATGCCCATGAAAAAGACACAAAATCATAGACTAACTCACGCTTTAATGGAAACTCACGCTTTGGGTAGACACGAATTAGACTCATAGATGTCTTGATCATAGATCAATAAAAAAAAACTTAGTTGGCGTTTCGGTAATGGACATCTTCAATATCCATAATATACATACTATACAACAATAGTGGCGATATCTACCACTTGATACATGAAAATACACTAGTTGGTTTATATTGTGACCAACTAAAAATAATATACAACAAAAACTTTACTTATTGTTTATATCAAGTACCAAGACAATAAGCGATCTTCATAAATAATAGAATCGGTTAAGTTATGAAAAACCGATTTTATTACCTCACAAACTTCTCCTTTTTCTCCTCTCGCTTTTTATGTATTTTTTTGTTTTTTTGATTTTTTTTTTATAACTACTATAGAAAATGAAATGGGTGTAAAATTTTCACAGCTTCACGAACTTGATAGATCTTAGGATTCTATTTTCGATCATACTAGGGAAAGTTGCAAAAAACACATAAAAAAATAATAAACTACTACTTTCACATTCCCATTGCATTGTGCAATTTCCCGACCTAACCATAGATAGAAAATAACATACTCGAACACAGGAAATACAATACTTTACACAAGAGCAACTAGCAACCGAAATAGGACTTAATCTAATAGGGTAGGCTAAGGTGTAAGAGGGTAACAAAACAAATATTTGGTGGTGGAGAATAAGAAAGGGAATGGCTCAGCAGGTTTTTTCTTTGGTATCTTACTTAAAAATAGAGGTAAACAAAAAGGTTTATATAGGGGTTAACTAACCGATGTGCTTAGTTAATATCAGAATATGTATAGGCTTTTTGGTGTAATCCTAGAAATTTACCAGTTTAGAAAGGCCACTCAATCTATTTAAGATAATGCTTATTATTGTGGTCTCGAGTAGTATGCCAAGCCAAGTTCTAAAGTTTACTACAGTCACCGGCACACTCATATTTTTATAGAATTTGGGGTAAAAATGGGAAACAGATAAGGCTAATCCTCACAATTGGAAATTAGGGTTATGTGTGCGGGTAATGTAACTAATAATTTCACAAAAATATGCTAAAATATTTTAATTTGATAAAATTAGGCATATTAATGTAAAAATAAGGACAAGTAAGTGTTCTAATTCTCCTCCCCCACTTGAAATATACAACGCCCTCGTTGTATAAATATACATAAAAACAGGAAATTAAAGAAATTATACAGAAAACTCCCATGAGATTTGCTCGGTATGATCATCCATGTTACGTTTATGAGCAAGGATGCTGTGTTGTAAAAAGCGTCTGATTACCATCATGAATACAACCACATAGAATAGAAAATTCCATATAATAAGCATTCTACCAAATTCTATTCCATTCGTCTAATAGTTAACTTTATTAATTATTAAGAAAATAAATGCAATTCTATCTTGGATAGATTGTCGGTTAGAAAACAAAAAACTTAAAATTCAAAATACTATACCATGAGGTTGATACGCCGCATCCATGTTTCAGGATACTGTTTTGTTATTGAGACCTGATAATTGTGTACGAATCACATATCTATTTTATGCTTATTATAAACAAATAAAACCCAAACGGCATCAAATATGGCAAAAATGTGCTTGTATTGAGTTTTATGTGTCGCAGGTATGGATATGTCAAATATTGCAAGAAATCAGTCAAAAACGAACACGAGAACGGATGAGTGATCAAGAAGCTAAAGAAATCAAAGCCGAAGCCAGAGAGATCATGCCTCAGCCTTCTACAGTCAACTGCAGCTAAACCACAGTCAACCAAAGCCCAGCTCCATTGTTTTATAAATTCAAGGACTGTTTTTGCAATTGGTGAAAGTTAATTATAACCTGAAAATGGTGCTTGCCAAACACAAGGGCCGAATGTGTAATTTCCTTAAAGATTATAAAAGGCGCGGGGCTAATACCGGGTCAAATAAACCCGTAGATCACTTTTCAACCAATCAAAGCTCTAGCCCTAACCCAATTCAACCCGTCCTAACCCGACCCTAACCCGACCTACCCGGTTAAACTTATAACCCCATTTACACTTACTGTGCACTCATTTACCCCCAAATGCGATCAAAATTCACTCACACACACATGAACACACCAAGAACAATGAACCCTAGTTTCTTAACCACTCACCCCCATCCAAATTAACCATAGGGTTAATGACCCCCTCACACCCCTTAACCCATCCATCACTATCAATCATAAACCCAACCCATTCCACCCTGGCAGAATCTAAGGATATGATTGGGTGATGTGACGTGTGTGAGTGTATACTCTCACATAACTAACACACTCATATGTCCACGTCAACGATCCGGGTTTATACAACTTTAATCCAACGATTGAGATACAAGATCAAGGAGAGAGAGTGATTTAAGGGCTGAGATAAGAGATAGAAGGATCGAGAAGATGGCAAGAGCTCAAGCTTCGGGTATAAATACCCCCCTCATTCCAGCTTATTAAGGGGGTGGTTAATTTTTCAGTTTTATTTTTTAGTAGTTTAATTGTTTTCGATTCAGTTTTAGTAGTTTTTTTTTATGTAATTTCAATTTCATGTTATTTCATTTCGAATTGTAAGAACCTTTATTTCAGATTTAATAAAAGTGTTATTTCATATTAATTCGTTTCCTCATTTAAATTCTGTCAAAGTATTTGTGTTTGTGTTTATCGTGATGAAGGCTTGATACCATCCTGGAATTGGATGGCTGCTATGGTATCAAGAGGTTTTTAGAGCTGAGGGTCAGCATTAGGACTAGTTTAGGATTGTTGTTGGTTTGATTTAGGGCTTATGTGGATTAAGCCATAAGCCCACACAGCTTATTGCTTTCCTGTTCTAGCTGGAAAGCTAAGGTACACATTTATTAAGTTTCAATAAATTTTATATCTGTCTTAGTAATTCTGTTTACTTTGTTATGCTTTTTCTTAAAACTGTTAAATATTAGTTTGATTAAGCAGTTTGGATTTGCTGAATTGAATTAAGCAGTTTTCATTTAAGTAGACAAAATTTGTCATGTGGTTTTGAGGTGATTAATTAATTCAGTTTTAGGTAGACTGATAAGCTGCTAGAGCTTATCAGTGTGTTTTAGCTTATCATTGCTTATTAAAATAAGTTAGAAAGTAGCTTTTAAGAAAATTTGTCTTTTAAAGTTTAGTTAAATAAGCTGTTTGCAGTCAAAAAGGATGCTGGTTGTTAAATTTTAGAGGTTCAGGGGCCTGTCTTGCATTTTTTTTATAGTTTCTGTTAGTTTAAATTTACACAGTTAGTCCTTGTTAGTTACGCAGTTAGTCCTTAGTTAATTGCATAATTAGTCCTTCGTTAGTTTAATTGTTAAGTCTAGTTAGTCCCTAGGTTAAGGGACTGCTTCTGTCAATTGATCAAACTTTGTGTTTTTTATTAAACTTTAAATTTACCCCGCCTACCCTTATCTTTCTGTTTTGTCACTTTTAACCCATGTGTTTGTTTGGTTTGAGTTTAAGTTTTATAAAAATAGTTTTTATAAATAATAAATTAGGTTTTTTAGTTTAATTACTTAAATTAGTTTAAAATTACTCATTAAAAATTAGGGCTTTTGATAAAATTAATTTTCTGCATTATTTCTTTTTATAAAAAGTATTTTTATATAATTTTTAGTTTAAGTTTTATATTTTTAAAAATTTAATTTTCAAACCTTTAGTTTTTAATTTTCAACTTTAACTTTAAATTTTAATCTTTTAAATAGAAAAATTAGTAATAAAAAAAAAATGTTTTTCTCATCTTTTTAAGTAATTTAGAGTTAATTTAGTTTAAAAAGTATTTTTCTTAGTTTTTATCAATTTAATTTCTATTTTTAGAATTTAATTTAGATTAAATAGTATTTAATTCATAAAAAATCCGAAAAGCCCTTAAAAAATATTTTTCTTTTTCCTAAAATTTTCTTTAGCATTAATTTAGGTTTAGGAATCTAGTTTTCATTTTTAAGATTTAAATTGCATTTGTTTTCTTAAATGTCGCATTTTATTTACTTTCGTAATTAGTTTAATTTGTTAATTAGTTGTTTAATTGTGCCTTTAATTTTAGTAGTATAATTAAATCAAAAATATCTCTTTTCTTATTCAAATCAATCATTCCGAACGAGATCGAGGTTTCCATTGCACGAGTCATTGGGGAAACGACCCGGGTGATCATACTTGCCCGGTTTAATATACGTATTCTATATATATATCTTTGTGAGTGGAATTGTCCAAGGGATACTTGGTAACTTTCTTAATTACTCTCGGGATTATATTATTTTATATTATATTTTACGTGTATAAAACTTGCAATCAAAAACCATTGAGCTCCCCGAAGGGAACAATGTGGCGCCTCTTCGATCCGACACCATCCGGTAGGAGCAAAACGGATGCTCATTCCACAGACTTCAGTCCAAGGATCCAAACCAATACCTTAAGGATTTTCTAACACTAGTGGACTCACTTGACCTTAACGGTGACAATAGGGAAAGAACGCGCCTGCGTTTATTTTAATTTTCCCTTCGCGATCAAGCTAGCAATTGGCTTGAACGTCTTCCAGCAGGATCCATCTCCACATGGGAGGATCTTACCACTCGCTTACTTGCTCAATTCTTTCCACCGAGAAGGACTGCAAAACTTCGAAATGACATCCTGATGTTCCAACAAAATCAAAGAGAGTCTTTTTCGGAAGCATGGACTCGATTCAAGGACTTACTCCAAAAAGTCCCTCATCATAGCATCGATCTTTGGCTCCAAGTCCAAATCTTTTATGACCATGTCAATCCTGCCAAAATACGAACCATTGACCAATCAGACGGTGGTAAAATCTTGGGCGCTATTAGAGGACCTTACCCTTTATGACAACAAAAGCTGGAACGACCCAAGGGACTTTGCTAAGCCAGTCAAGGCAATCTCTTTACCTCAAGATGTCCCGAGTACATCCGACCGTCGTCTCATCGAGTTTAAAAATTAAGTTCAACGCTTGATGGAGGCTCATCTTGCTCCTAAAAAACCTATTCAAGTGAACAAAATCACTTCTTCATGTGAGATCTGTAGTGGTCCCTACGACACTCAGTACTACATGGAAAATCCTGAGCAAGCTTTTGTCAATTATGCATCATCGCGTACCAATGAAGCGAGAGGCAACTGGTACACTTTCAAACCTGAGCAAAACAATCTTGGTGACACCTACAATCCGTCTTGGAAAAGTCACCCAAACCTTAGGTGGAGACAACCCTAAAATTCTCAAAATAATTTTTCAAACCCACCTAACCGGTTTTAGCCAAACGGTTCGTTCCCGAGCCGCTCCTTTAACAATAATCCTCAAAGTTTTAACAATCAATCAAATCTCAAAGGATTGGTGTCCAACTTCATGGCATCTCAAGACGCTAGATTGTCCAAGTTTGAAGCTGATTTCAAACAACAACAATGTGAGATGACCAACAAAATTGACATAGTATTAAAGGCTATCACCGATCGAATAATGGGAACACTTCCTAGTGACACATTTAAGAAACTGAAACTGAATGTTAACTCTACCACTCCAGTTTTGTCTGCTTATTCTTACCCAATTAGAAGACCCTCAATGCTTAACCCAAATCCACAGTTCGATCAACACTATCACGATGTATCCTAAGCAACCGTATGAACCTCATGGTCCTGACACAATCACGGAGGTAAAAAAGGAGGAAGAACCAAAGGATACGCCACAAAAAAGATCAAAAGGCCCAACAATTATCAATGAATTAGAATCTAATAGGATTAAGGAAGAAAAGGAATTTGGATGGTTAGACATTGAGGATCCTCTTGATCTAGTTGATACGTGCAAGGAATCGGTTTATGAATCTTTGATTAAGGAAATACCTAGGTGTTCACTGAATTTTGATTTTAGGATCGAGAAAGGAAACCCTAATAATTTAAATTCCCTTGCATGATAGGATACAAATTCATACCCAATGCTTATATCAACATAGATTCCCCCATGAACGTCATGTCCATTACTTGCTACAATGACATTAGGAGAAATAACTTCGAATACAGGGGGAAACTTTCGTGGGAATTGAAAAAGATATATACGTATTTATAGGTAACATGAGTCATGTTATGGATTTCCCCATCCTCGAAAGTGTTGAGGCTAACATCAACCCTAGTTTATCCCAAGTAGTGTTCGGACGACCTCACTGAAATCGCTTGCCTAGCTATAAATAGGAAGCATGGGTGGATAACATTTACGGATGGGTGTAGAGAAGTCACCTTTAAAACACCATTCATGGATCCAGAGAGAAGCAAATTGACTAGCGATGGTCATGACTTAGCGTCACCCAGGATAATTCTTAGTAAAGAAGTTGATAAACTGGGTCCCGAATACCGAACCCGACCTGAAGAAAGCAATAGCGATAGTAAAGTAAACAAAGGAGAAGTCACATAAGGACGTGTGACTTCGAGTTTAGCTACGAGACTCATAAATAAAGAAAAGCGCTTCTTGGGAGGCAAGCCAATATAAAATTTTCCCGCATTTAGGAGTGTCTTGTGTTTTAATTCTTTATCGTTTATTCTTTTATGTTTTAATTATTTTTGTAATCATGCTTTGTTTTGTTTTTTAACTTCGTCTTGTTGACAATTAAAGGAATTTTGTATTAAAAAGTGTAGGGGGAAATATCCAGTTTGTTGGGAATTATACATTCCTAACTTAGTACCGTTAGTTCAATACTTAGTACCGCTAGTTATAGTTAGTACTGATAGTACAAAGTATTAAGTACTGCTCAGATAGTTAGTACCGTTAGTATAAAATAGTTAGTACCGTTTAAGAGATATGTATGAGATATAATAGGAAAAGATATGTATTATCTTTTACGCGTTTTGTAAGCCAAGATTAGGGTTTTCCTTAGTGTATAAAAGGAATCTTCAAAAAGGAGGCTGTAGGGTTTAGAGAAAATTATCACTTCCAATATCATTCACACCTCAACATTAGTTATCATAGTTAGTAATCTGTAACCCTTAAAGCAGATTAATAGAAATCAAAGTTTAGTATTCATTGTTCTTCTTAATACTATTGTGTAGATTCCGCATATACAATAAGTATTCATAGTCAGTGTTTCTCTATAGTCAATCTGTATTTATACAAGTTGGCTATCACCCTTAGCAGGCTGCAAAGATCTGTTCAGTTTGGGACTCACAAGTGGTATCAGAGCCTGAAGAGAAACTCTGAATAAGAAGAACCAGATCACATCTGTTTCATAAACCCTTACTCTTTAAAAACTAATCATGTCTGGATCAGATGCTGATGCTCCACCTCCACCACCACCTCCACCATAATCACAAACACCAGTTGTAGCACAAGCCCCTCACACTATGTCCACCATAAAACTCCCTATTCTCAAGAAGGGAGAATATGATGTTTGGGCTATGAAAATGGAGCATTACCTAGCTCATACAGACTATCCTTTATGGGAAGTCATTCAAAAGGGTAATGGTCCTGTGAACGTCTCTACAGATACTCATGGGATAATGAAGGTGTTGCCACCCAAGACTGCTGAAGAAACCCTAGCTAGGGAAAGAGAGAGAAAAGCAAGGACCACTTTACTCCTTGCTTTACCAGAAGATCACCTAGCAAAGTTTCACAAGATGACAGATGCAAAGGAGATGTGGGAAGCCATAAAATCTAGATTTGGTGGCAATGAAGAGTCAAAGAAGAATAAAGCTAATGATAATAGCAAAAGACTTGGGAAGAAGGAGGAATCCAATACTTTGATGACTCTTGATGGAGGATGTGTTGATTGGACCAGTCACTCAGAAGAAGAAGAAGATTATGCTTTGATGGCTTGCAACAGTTCAGGCTCAGACACAAAGGTAACTTCTTGTTCAAAAGAATGTAAAGAGTCTTATGCTAAACTTAAAAAACTGTATGATGAACAAAGAGCACAACTTAGTGATGCAAGCATAGAAATACAGGCATATACTCAAGCTTTAAAGAAACTAGAAGCACAGTTAGTTACTCATCAACAAAGTCAACTTTGGTATGAGGCAAAGATAAGGTTTATGAAAATAGACTTAAATGATAAAACTTATGTCCTTACATACCATAAGAAACTATTGGCAGAAGCTGAAAAAAGAAAAAGAAGATTTAAAAGCTAAAGTAGAAAAATGGCACAACTCTTCTAAAAATCTTGGTAAACTGCTAAATACTCAGATGAGTGCTAATGATAAATTTGGGCTTGGTTATGGGGATTTCAGATATGATGGAATCTTGAGTTATGAAAATGAAGTTTTACAAAGTGTATTCATGAATAAGGAAAGTGATTTAGAATATCAGCCTTTGTATGATAGGTTTGTTACAGCAGAAGGAATGCATGATGTACCCCCACCCATAACAGGGAATTACATGCCATCTGGACCTGATATTGAAATAGATTACCCACAATTTACATATGGTCCAAAACAATCTCAAACTAGTGAATCTGAAACCCAAACCAGTGACTTTGATACTTGTGAATCAGATTGTAGTGTTGAAACACATGAATCTTTGCCTGAACCAAATATCAATGAACCCAAAGTAGTAAGTC
The DNA here is from genome assembly GCA_026074375.1 of Tanacetum coccineum. NCBI lineage: Eukaryota > Viridiplantae > Streptophyta > Magnoliopsida > Asterales > Asteraceae > Tanacetum > Tanacetum coccineum. Next base: position 52,338 of record BQNB010009910.1, read on the forward strand.
AACCTAAGGTTTGGTCTGATGCTCCTATCATTGAGGAGTATGAATCAGATAGTAAAGATGAGCATGCGTCTCTACCAACAGAAGAACAGGAAACACTTAGTTTTGCTAATAAGCAAGTAAAAACTCATAGGGAAACTGTTAAGAATCAATTCACACAAAGTAAAAATCCTAAAGTTGACAAGAAAGGGTTGGGATATGGGTTTGTTACAAAAGCATGTTTTGTATGCGAAAGTCTTAGTCATCTTATCAGAGATTGTGATTTCTATGAAAAAAGGATGGGCTAAAAAGATGAGTTAAATAATTTGGATGAGAAAGAAGTCTAGTCAAAGGGAGAGATTTTAGGCAATTTGGACAATGTGCAAGATTGTGAATCATATAACACTAATATTGTCCTATAGCGTACTAACTAGAACTGGCAAAATTCTAGTTAATACTGCTAGAGCTAGCGGTACTAACAATGTTAGTGTACAGCTAGACATATGATTTTACAGTCAGGCAGACTAGTGAAACTAACTAATTTGCGACAGGAAAATTAATACTGTTAACCTTTTGTGGAATAGAGTTAGACCCAAAAACTCGTTTTTCATAAATAAAACTCATTTCACCACCTTATGAAGGCCTGCTTTTAATAACACAACAGCACTTAGAACAAATTTTTCAAAACAAAAGGTTAATACTGCTGAGGTAAATGCAGTTAGTGCTGTTGGGGGAATAGGGAAAACTGCTGTTAAGCCCTCAGCAGGTTGTAATTGGAGACCAAAAAGACATTACTGGCACAAAATCTCAAAATACAATGGTGGATCAAGTCCTAGAAATTGTGCTACTTTTAAAGATTGTCACTAGGCAGACCCAAGTCTTAAAATGGTAGTGGGTCCCTAGAGAAACTACTCTCTTATATGTGATTGTCTAGGATTAGCAACACAGAAATCTTTATAGAAACAAAGGGATTGTTAATAGTGGATTTCAGGCACATGACTAGAAACAAGGCCTACCTTGCTGAATATCAAGACTTTAATAGGTTTGGCCTGTTTGCTTTTGGAGATGTTAAGGTTACATAACGGTGATAAAGGTTAAAATAAAAATAGCGGAAAGTTAGATTTTTTGAGGATGTTGTGCTTTGTGAAAGAAACTACAACATTTCAATCTCTTTTTTTCTGTTTAGCTGTCACAGAGTTGTGGACAAGAAGAACAAAGTTCGTCTTCATGACTCCTGAATGGTCTTGTTTTGTCTCTGAAATTTAAGTTACTGATGCAAATCAAGGTCTTACTTAGAGAAATCCCTAGACAAAACAATATGTAAAGTTTCATCTAGGGAGAACATGGTTCCTTCTGAGGGTTTAGCCATGTTTAATTGCAAAGGCACAATTGATGAAATTCTAACAAATGGGCATAGGAAGGTTGGGTCATGTAACTTTTAAAAACTTAATCAAACTTTGTTTGTGAGGGTAAACCTTGTAAGGGTGTACCTTCAAGAAATATTTCCAAAATGACCTACACTTGTGTTTGCTTGTCAAAAGGAAAGACAACTCCACAAGGCCTCCTGTCAGGCAAATCAGTGAGCTCTATTTAGTCAGCCTTACAGCTTCTGCATTATGATTTATCTTTGGACCTACATATGTAAGGAGCTCTAAAAATAAGACTTATTGTCTGTTATCACTGATGATTTTAACAGGTTAGTTTGTGTGTGTTCTTTCTAAGAATAAGGATGAAACTTGTGAATCCTTAAGGAGTTTTTACGACAAATAGAGTAACCAATTAATCAAAAGTAAAAAATAATTAGATGTGATAATGGTACAGAATTTAAGAACACGGATTTTATTGAATTTCTGTGTAGGTCAAATGGTTCAAGAGGTTTATTACAGTAATTTGGCCAGAACTCCACATACAAAATGGAGTTGCTCTAAAGAAAGAACAAGACCTCCTTTTATTGAGGCTGCTGAACTATGCTAGCAGGTTCATTTTTACCATAATACTTTTGGGCTGAAGCAGTTTAGTACTGCTTGTTATGTTCTTAATAGCGTTATTCTAGTGACCAAGCCTCAAAAATAAGACACCTTTATTGATAACTTATTATAACTGGTAAAATACCAATCATAAGCTACATAAGACCTTTTGGGTGCCATGTGACCATCTTGAATACCATTGACCACCTGGGCAAGTTTGATGGGAAATTAGATGAAGGGTTTTTAGTTGGGTATTCTCTACAAAGCAAGGCTTTTATGGTATAAAATTTAGAAACCAAAAGAGTTGAAGAAAACCTGCACATGACCTTTTTAGAGAATAAACTAAATGTTGCAGGAAAAGGACCAACTTGGATGTTTGATCTTGATTATTTAACTAATTTAATGAATTATCAACCTGTGAGATCAGAGAATCAAGCTAACAAACATGCAGGTCAACAAGAAGCTAATCAAAATGCAGGTACAGAAGAAAATATTGATGCAGGTGATTCTCCAATAGAAGCTGAATCTGCTCAGGACTACTTTGTACTGCCAATATGGTCTTCTTATTCTTCAACAGTCAAGGATTTATTGCAAAGGATGCTTGCTCTTGGATTGGAAGTTGAAAGAGAAAGTACTGCTGCCCTAGATTTGATCAGATTTATTAAGCAACAGATTGATGAAGAGTGATGATGTAAATGGAGATGAGAAGGGTTTGGGTGTTGGCTAACCACCACACAACAAATGGTCATCAGTTCACCATGCTTAATAGGCATAAGAGCTGGCTAGTCCATAAGCAAACGGCTTATGGTAAAGACTTCTCAAATCCATTTATGGTTGACAATTTACCAAAAATTGTAGGGTTTTCAACTCACCTTGCTTCATGGTGAAGAGTTGGCTAGTCTAAGATTAAACAATTCTTGGTAAAGACTACTCAAATCTATTGATAGCTGATAGTTTGCTAAAAACTATATGGTTTATCAATGCACCATGTTATGGCAATGAAGCATTGGCTAGTCCAAAAGCAAATGGTATTTGGTAAAGACAAATCAATTCCGTTGATGGTTGACAGTTTACCAAAAACTGTATGGTAATTAACTCACCATATTTTTGAAATAAAGAGTTGACTATCCCAGAGCAAACGGCTACTGGTAAAGGAATATCAAATCCGTTTATGGCTGGTAGTTTGCCAAAAACTACAAAGCCAACTTAGTTGGATTGTTGCTGAAAAGATGTTGCTGTTGAAGACATGTTGCAGAAGGATAGCAAAAGATGTCAAAGATTATGATCAAGATTTGTTAAAGTGTTTGGATACATCCTCCAAGAACTTAAGAAGAATAACTTGAAGAAACTTGAAGTTAAACGAGTTCAACAATCATGTTTAGGGGAGGATTGTTAGGAATTATACATTCGTAACTTAGTACCGTTAGTTCAATACTTAGTACCGCTAGTTATAGTTAGTACTAACAGTACAAAGTGTTAAGTACTGCTCAGATAGTTAGTACCGTTAGTATAAAATAGTTAGTACCGTTTAAGAGATATGTATGAGATATAATAGGAAAAGATATGTATTATCTTTTACGCGTTTTGTAAGCCAAGATTAGGGTTTTCCTTAGTGTATAAAAGGAACCTTCATGGCATAGTTAGAGACATCAGTTTAAAATATATCTCATCTCATATAATCATATCTCATAGTTAGTAATCTGTAATCACTTAAAGCAGATTAATAGAAATCAAAGTATAGTATTCATTGTTCTTCTTAATACTATTGTGTAGATTTCGCATATACAATAAGTATTAATAGTCAGTGTTTCTCTATAGTCAATCCGTATTTATACAAGTTGGCTATCACCCTTAGCAGGCTGCAAAGATCTGTCCAGTTTAGGAGTCACACAGTTTATAAGAACCAGTTCAAACACATAAGATAAATTGTTTAGATTAATTCGTGTGAGTTTCGAGTCATATGATTGTTGATTGTAGAATTTATAATACACGTATAATGATATAATAATAATAGAAAATTACCAAACTACCCTTGAGGACAAAGGTAGTTAGAAAAATTCTCACAATTATATATAATAATACGTATATTTACCGGTAAGTGATTACCGGGTCGTATTCCTCGAAGATTTATGAAATTGAGACCACGTTTGTTATTTGGACAATGATTTGAATTGGTTCAGAGATGATTTGTTTTCTAAAATCCTAAAAGTGAGCAAATTAAAGGACAATTAAACCTAACTTTAATAACGGGAAATTAAACCTTAACTAAAAACGCAAAACGGGAACCCTAAATGGAGATTAAAAACCCTAAATTTCCAAAATTAAACCTAACATGAATTTTTTACTTTTAATATACTCTAATTGACTAAAAAGTAAGTTTAAAGAAAACTAGAACAAAAACGGAGTTGATACGGGCTTGAAAACACTAAAAATGTGAACGGGAACGAATCCCGTTCTTTAAAAATCGAAATTTTGCAATTTTAACCCTACGAAAACAAAATTAATTTTCCTAGAAACTATATGATAAAAGAAAATTTTCTAAAAAAATTATATTTTTTTGATTATTTTTCTATTTTTTATGAATTTTTAAAGATTTAAATAAAAATAAATGTTTAAAAATACTAAACTAATTATAAAAATTCTGAAAAAATTATAGAAAGTAGCTTGAACTAATAGGAATCTAAGAAAAATAAGCTTGGTTACACAGCTTATTGAATAAGCTGTGTAATAAGCTTAAACAGCTTATTAAACTAAAATGACAAAATGTATATAAAAGAAAGATTATGCAAAGGTATAACGGATGAGCTATTGTAGCAAACTGGTTAAGTATGAGTGTGTGTAAAGGCAAGGTCGTGGGTTCGAGTCCCAGGCCTTGCTTTTTGCAATTTTTTTCTTATTTTTGAAAAAGTTAAAAACAAAGTTGTAAATAAGCTAGAAACTAACAACTTTTGTGAAAACTATTTTTTTTAATCTAAGAAAATAAGCTGAAAAGAGGCTTTTTAAAACAGAAATGCTTAACTACTTCTTTTTGGTTTTTTATAAAATTTTAGAACTTAACAAGCAGAAATAAGCTAAGGCAAGGACCAAATAAGCTACTACTAACCTAAGACAAACCTAATAAGCAGGTTTAGAAAGAAATAAGCAAAAGAAAGCAAAACATAAGCTGAAAATCCAAATAAGCTTTAAGGCTAAAACTGAAAATCCAAACAGAAAGATAGTAGACTTTTGGGCTTATTTTTGGATAAGCAAAAGAACACTTATGATGAAATGGCTTGAACCTACTTAAAGCTAGAACTACAAGCTTTCTAAATCTATCTTTGAAAACTATTTTGAAAGAAATTTGCTTAATGAAAAAGGTAAATAAAAACTGCTAACTCAGAATGCACTGAGTGAATTTTTGGTTTTCAAAAGACAAAGTGCTAATTTGAAAGCTAAAAACAGATGACCAAATAAGCTTTATAAGCTAAAATAAGTTCAAACATATTCAAACTACCTTATAATCTACTTGTGCAAGAAATTTGAAAAGCTAAAAGTTACTTTAACTAGCTGAAAATTTAGATTTAAAATGACTGTTTGCAGTTTAAAGCTGCTGATGCATTTGACCACATCTATAACCAAATCACAAAAACTAACATATGCAGACTTTAGGCATTGTTTCTATAACTTTTAGACACTAAAGTAAAAGCAATTGAAGTAACTAGAACAACAAATGACAATCCAATTATAAAAGACCCTATTAAGCTGAACTTAACCACAAATCTTAAACTAACACTCACAATTTTAATCAAAACTAGATTAGACCTAATAATATCCTTAAAATCAAATCTATAAACCTAAATATGAAGATTTAAATTCACTTTAAAGAACCAAATAGCTTTGGGCAGTACTAACTTAAGTTAGTACTGCCTTTAGCCAAACACCCCTTTAATTTGAACAATTCCATATTAGGCTTATAAAAATGAAAATCAAGGCATAAAACTTAGATACCAGATATTGAAAAGCTTATTACAAACCTAATGAACAGATTTGAGCAACTGAATAAGCAAAACTAACAATTATTAAGCTAATTCTAATTTTTTTTAGATTTTTATTGATTTATGAGACTAAATTAAGAAAACTAAAATCTAGATTATAAGACTTAAGAACAGATACTCAGACATAATCATTAAGCACAATAATACAATAATAAGCACAATTAAGCAAGGAATAAGTTGAACATAAGCAGATGTAGTTTTAACTAAGTAATTAAGGACATAAAGGGAAAAATGAAACTTACAAATGCCTTAGCTAAACAAAGGCCTTTAAAAGCTCAAGGAGCTTCCTCTACAGCTCTATCTTATCACAAGGATAAGCTAGTAAAAGTCCAATGAACTCTTCCATTGCTAGTTCATCATCCAAAAAGCTCAAATCCATAGTAGCAAAGGTATTAATCTGATTTTAAGAGTTTAAGTATATTTAATGACTAATTGGAACTCAATATGAGCTTAGAGACTCAGAGAGCTTAAGATGAGCTTATTAGAAGCTTATGAAATAGTAGACAACATCATTTTGAATATAAGAGCTTAATAGAAAAAAAATAGATTATATAAACTTGAACTTTGATTTTATAAACTGAAAACTTAATTACAATACTTTGAAAAGGAAAATTACAAGAGTTTACTAAGAAAATTACATTTAAAAGAAAATTACAAAAGCTACTTAAGAAAAAGCTGAAAAGGAAAAAATTACACGTCTTGTGAGTGAGTGTGAGGGGTTATTTATAGCCTGAGAATGAAGCTTCTAGGAGACTAGCCCGCTCCTCATCCATTTGATCTTGGCCCTTGCTTCTTGTTCATCATTGGATCCTTATTGATGTCCGTTGGATTAAATGAGTGAGCACACGGATTGCCAACGTGGCATTCCGTGTGTCAGGCTCATTGTGCTTCTTTTGCACTAACTTTAGTGCAAATTACCAATCATTAGTGTGCTTTCTTACATGTCCCGCGTGTCATTCCTTGTGGGGATCAACCAATGGAAACCTTTGAGTGTCAATTTCCATTTACCCTTTGATTTGAGCTCGTGGTTAAAGGAAAGAGATGATGAACAGTAAAATGGGTTCGCGCCATTTTAACCGTTTGGTATGAGAATTTAACTGGGGGGTGTGAGGGTTGACTTGAGCCCGGGTTTTGAGTTAAAAGAAATGGGCCACGATTTTTTTTAATGTTGGGCTAGGGTTAAACAGATTTGGTTATAGGTTTTTTTTATAAGAGATAACGACCGTTATCTCTTATATATTAAAGAGATAACGGTGTTAGGGCTTTTGGGTTATTTTTGCAATTTGATTTAATTTAAGGGACTGTTTTAGTATTTTTGGGATTTTGTCTTCATAAGGTTGACCAATGTTGACCAAGAGTTGACTTTATTGACCTTTTGCTAGAAATCTCCGACTCTTTTGTACTCTTTCCTTTCCCGTGTTCGTGTTTGTCCGGCTTTGACCGTTTTCTTGAGATTTTTGCAATATCCGTATCTACACAATCACAAAGATAAAACAAGTAATATACAAGCATTTTATGCACAATTTTATCTTTTTAGGTCCATTTTTGATATAAAACAGATATGTGTTTTCACACATATCAAAATTCTCCAAACTAAAGGATTGCGTGTCCTCACGCAATATTATATGCTCTAAAACCAAATACCTCAAAACCTCCCCAAACTAATCCTTTAAGAAGTAGTAAAGTCTTTCATGGGGAGAGTTTCTAAAAATAAGTAAAAGGCCCTCAAAAGACTTAGACTAGATTGTTAGGAAGTCAGATATCTAACAAAAGGTAAAAGGGTTTAGATAATATGCCAGTTTCTTCCACCACACCCTTTAATCTATAATAGACCTAACAAGCTTGATATGTCTTATTCTGGTCTTGATGAGTTCAAAGACCCTGAGTTCAAAGGTTATGGTCCTAAGGATAGTGAGCAAGAGTCTAATGTTGTTTGTGATAAAAAAATTAGATAATTCTAAAGAAAATTCTAAAGAGTCTTTGGTAGAAGAACAAGTATCACAAGACACAAATAGCTTTGTTGAGAAGGTTCCACCTCATTTGATAAAGAAACCTGTTTTTTTTCCTGTTAAAAAAAATGGTAGAGTTTACTAAACCTAAAAATCATGAAAAACCCAGTCAAAAAGTCAGTTAGTTATGCAGAAATGTATAGATCACAATCTCTTAGGGGGAATCAGAGGAATTGGAATGGACAGAAATCCAATCAACTAGGAAAATATTTTGTGATGTATAACAAGGCTTGCTTTATATGTGGATTGATTTTAGATAAAAAACATTTGCAGATTAATTGTGATAATCATCAAAGAAGAGGCATAGTATCTAGAAATATTTATAATAGGGTGGATGCCAAAACCACACACCCTAGTATACACAGGAATATCTCCAAAAGCAGTTTTATTGAAAACTGGCCTCACACCACTTAATACTGTTAGGCCTGTTAATACTGCTCACCCCAAAACAGCAGTTTATAGTGCTAAATCAAAGACACATTTTTTTAAACAAGCACAATCAACTGCTAAGAGGCCCTTTTATAAGAAAACAGGATTAACTAACAGGTATTTTCATCAAAAGGTTAACACTGTTAGGCCTAGAGTAGTTAATACTACTAGGTCATATACATCACTAGTTAGTACTGTTAGGGTAAAAGGGGTAAATGCTGTAAAGTCCTTAGCATATTGGGTTTGGAGACCTACCAAACCTAATGGTGCAATCAACATGTCTTTTAAAAGACTACAACTCCAAGTGAGCACAAGCAAAACCAAGTCCAATAATGCTTGGGTCCCTAAAGGAATCTAATTTCCTTATTCTTTATGTGCAGGGCAAGCCATAACACGATGATAAAGGATTTGTTAACAGTGGATGCTCAAGGCACATGACTAGGAACATAGCTTATCTCTCAGATTTCAAGGAGTTTGATGGAGGTTATGTTGCATTTGGGAGGTGCAATGGGGGTCGAATTCTGGTAATGGAGGAAACACGTTAAGACTGAAAATCTTGATTTTAAAGATGTATACTTTCATTGATTTAAAATTCAATCTTTTAGTGTCTCACAGATGAGTGACAAAAAGAACTATGTACCTTTTTTACTGACACTGAATAACTAGTCTTATCCTCTAAATTAAATTGCCTGATAAAAATCAATACTTTGCAAACATTCCTAGAAAGGTGACAATATTATAATTGTGATATGAAGAACATGTTCCTAAAGAAAGTTATTGACTTGTCTTGTTTAAAGGCTACATTAGATGGAAACAATGCGCCTAAGCACAGAAAGACTTGGTCATATTAATTTTAAAAACATAAATAAGCTTGTCAAGGATAATCTAGTAAGAGGATTGCCTACAAAATGTTTTGAAAATGACCAAACCATGTGATGCTTAGTCATAAAAGAAGCAACCTAGAGCTCTTGAGTCCAAAGTTCTGAATCCATTACTAAGTGGAAGGACGAAGAAAAGAGGTTTAAGGAGGAGATGAAGAAGTCCTTTTTTTATGCTACATATGGATTTGTTTGGTCCAACCTTTGTGAGTAGCTTAATGCATAAGAAGTATTGCTTAGTAGTCACTGATGATTATAGTAGATTTACATGGGTTTTCTTTTTAACAACTAAGGATGAAACCAGTGAGATCCTTAAGAACTTTATCAAAGAAATAGAAAACCCTAGTGGATTTGAAAGTGAAAATAATCATAAGTGATAATGTAACAGAGTTAGAAGAACAAAGATATGGATTGCTGGTTTTTTTGCAGAGAAAAATGTATTAAGACGAGAATATAGTGTAGCTAGGAAACCTCAGCAAAATTGGTGAGGCTGAGATGGAGCAATACGACACTAATTGATCTGCAGACACAATGTTAAAGCTGACGCTAAGTTACCTACAACATTTTAGGCAGAAGTAGTTTCTACTGCTTGCTATGTATAGAATAAGTATTAGTAGCAAGCCTCATAAACAAGACACCTTATGAACCTTTTAGATTGTTTTAAACCAGCTCTAAGTTGTATGATACCATTTGGTTGTCATGTTAGTTGTTACTATTCTTACTACTTTAGACAGACAATCAAGATTTGATGGCAAAATGAGATGAAGGTTTCTGTGTTGGATAAATCTTGTATTAGTAGTAAAGATTTTAGGGTATACAACACTAGAACCAAGAGAGTAGAAGAAAACTTGCATATTAGGTTTTTAGAGAATAAACCTATGATAGAAGGGAATGGTCCAAAATGGCTGTTTGATATTGATTTTCTAACCCAATCAAAGAAACTATGTACCTGTTATGGCAGGTAACAATTGACAACAAACTCTGGCAGGTACAATCCTGAAGAAAACAGTCAAGATTGTTTTGTGATGCCAATTTGGAAAGATACTTCATATTTTGATTCACCTGCCAAGGATGTTGAAAATGGTAAACCAAAAACTACTGATGATCCTCAAAAGCAGGTTGAAAATGGTCCAAATAATGAGAATGCTGAACAAGAAAGGTTTTCAGATGATAGCAGTACTAAAGAGGTGTTAAAGGTTGTTGGGCAACGTGTTAATATACTGCCAGTCTGATGTTTACTACTGGAAGTCCTTAAAACTAAATGTTGTTGGTCCATCAGTTAATACTGCTAGTACAAATAAACAAGAAAGCACTGAAGAAGAACCAGAAGTTGATTTGGGGAACATCACAAATTCCTATATAGTTCCAATTACTCCCAATACAAGAATACATAAAGATCACCCAATTGACAATGTGATTGGTGAAGTGCAGTCAAAAAAAACTGTTCATAATAACAATGAGAAGACAAAAACCTACTTCTGAACAAGGTTCTCCATTGAAGTTCTTAACAAAAACACATGATACCCTAAATACTGTTTATGATGCTTGTACCAATCACAGATTTAGAACCAGACAAGCATTGCTTAAAGCCTATCTGATTTATCTTGGATGGAAGCAATGCAGGAAGAACTTCTGCAATTCAAACTTCAACAGGTTTAGATACTTGTGGATTTGCCTAGTGGAAAGAGGGCCATTGGAACAAAATGGGTCTTCAGAAATAAGAAAGATAAAAGGGGCATTGTGATTAGGAACAAAGCAAGATTAGTTGCACAGGGTCATAGACAAGAAGAAGGTATTGATTATGAAGAAGTATTTGCTCCTTTGGCAAGAATTGAAGCAATAAGATTGTGTTTTGCCTATGCTTCTTTTATGGATTTTCTAGTATATCAAATGGATGTAAAGAGTGCTTTCTTATATGGAACCATTGAGGAAGAAGTCTATGTTACTCAACCACCAGGATTTAAAGATTCTGACCATCCAGACAAAGTTTACAAAAACAAAAAGAACAGAAAAAAAATAACAAAGTACAAAAAGAAAATGAAAAAAAAACAAAAAAAAGAGAAACGAAAAACGACCAAGTAAAATAAAAAAAAAATCAAACAGGTAAACAAACAGTTCAAGGGCCTTTATGGTTTGCATCAAGCACCAAGAGCATGGTATAAAACTTTGGCTAACAATCTGTTGAGCAATGGGTTTAAATAGAGGCATGATAGATCAAGCATTATTTATCAAGAAGCAAAAAGGGGATATTTTTCTTGTACAGATCTATGTAGCTGACATTATCTTTGGCTCTACAAACAAGGAGTTATGTACTGGATTTGAGAAGCTCATGAAAGATAAGTTTCAGTGATTTTCTGAAATGGAGACTAATCTCATTCTTTTTAGGATTACAAGTACAACAGAAGGAAGTTGGAATATTTATCAGTCTGGATAAATATGTAGCTGAGATTTTGAAGAAATTCAACTACTTTGAAGTGAAAGTCAAGCTTCAACCTCCTAATGAATTAGAAAAACCTTTGGTCAAGGATGAGATGCTAAGAGGTTGAATAGTACATCTCTATAGATCTATGATTGGGTCTTTGATGTATCTCACTGCATCTAGGCCAGATATCATGTTTGCAGTGTGTGCATGTGCTAGATTTCAAGTTACTCCAAAGACATCACATCTCTTAGCAGTTAAGAGAATTTTTAGATACTTGAAAGGCAAGCCAACTTTAGGCCTTTGGTATTCTAGGGATTCTCCATTTGAACTGGTTAGTGACTATGCTGGAGCAACTCAAGATAGGAAGTCTACAACTGGAGGTTGTCAGTTTTTGGGAAACAGGTTGATATCTTGGCAGTGTAAGAAGCAAACTGTGGTTGCCACTTCTACAACTGAAGCTGAATATGTGGCTGCTGCTAGTTGCTGTGGACAAGTACTCTGGATTCAAAACCAATTGCTGGATTATGGGTACAATTTCATGAACACTGTCATTAATATTGACAATAACAGTACTATCTGCATTATTGAAAATCCTGTTCAACATTCAAAAACAAAACATATAGAGATTAGGCATCATTTTATAAGAGATTGCAATACTAAAAAGTTAATACAAATGGTTAAAATTCATACTGATTATAATGTTGCAGATCTTCTTACAAAAGGTTTTGATGCAGGCAGATTTCAGTACTTGGTCTCAAGTATTGGAATGCTGAATCCTTAAATGTCTATATCTCTTTATGTTTTTGTAAAAGTTTTGTAAAGGATTAATACTGTTAGTTTTCTCAATTAATACTGCTAAGTAAAATTAAAACTGTTAGTTATACTTCAGACTGTTTGTTAAAACTGTTAGTCATAGTTAATCCTGTCAAGAAGAAAATGCTTTGGATTTTGTATATTTGGCTATGAACTAACATCTGCAGGTAAAGCATGTTGAATACCTGATGTTGAATGCTTCACCTTTGAAGTAATGTTTGAGAATAAAGTTAATGATCTTGGTTCACAATTTTTAGCTTTTATTCATGGGTTATTCATAAATATGGATCCTCATGAACTCCCACATGTCTATCTAGTCTTTTCTAGTGTGCTTGTGATGAATACAGACATGTTGTTGTATAATTATTGAAGACAGAGTTAATGCTGTTTGACTTCTGTTAATACTGCTAGGCAGAAAATTACTACTGCCAGGCAAATGTTAATGCTGTTGAAATGACATGGGCACCAAAGTTGCAACTGTTTGACCAAATTCTTATCTCTTGAAGCATTGTTTGAGGGGAGGTTCCTTATTAATACAACCAAAAGGCATGGATGAAAGGATGTGTTATCTCATAAGTATGTTCAAAAGAATCAAACACATCTAGGCATATCAAAAGAGGTCGGGACACCAAGATACCTTATTCTAGTGGTCCCCCTAACAAAGGTTGGTGATGATGCTGTCCATAAAGAGTTAGGTGACAGAATGGAAAGGGATGCCACTACTGCTTCTAGCTTAGAAGCAGAGCAGGACAGTGGTAACATCAAATAAGACCCAATCCATGGCAACACTTAATGGATCAACTCCTTAGGGAATTGGTTCAGGTAGTGGTCCCAGATGCCAAGATACCATATTGGGGGATGTGAATGCTCAAACTAGGTTTGAGATTCCATCTAAACAGTCTAACGATCCACCTCTCTCAAAAGGTTACACACTTGGAAGTGGGGAGGATAGTATGAAACTTATTGGAATTGATGGAATTTTGTATACAACTGTCATATAAAAACAGAAAGAGTGTCTTGGTAAGCCAAAAGAATTGAGAGATTTTGTGAGCTTAAAAAATAGAAAGAGAGATGTGTGCATAAAAAAAATGAGTGATTATGTGAGCAAAAAGAATTGAGAGATAATGTGAGCATAAAAACTAAAAGAGAGTTTGTGTGAATCAAATTTGATGATGAAAGTTTCTTATTGGAATGAAAATTGAATTATTACTGGTGTATTCTTCTTAATGCTGCTCAGTTTTAACTTAATGCTGCTAAGCTTAAGTTAATGCTGTTAGGCTTAAATTAGTACTGCCCGTATTTGTTTCTGATGTTAAGCATATGTTAATGCTGCTTGTTTAAGTTTCTGCTGTTGAGGGTGATTTTATAAATACTTCGATTAAGGGTTTCATTTACTTCTTTATTCGATTTCCATTATTCAAACACTCTCTAACCATAAACCCTAATTCAATTTTCATCTTTGATCATCAAAATCATCATTATGTTAAGCCCTAAGTTTGCTTAAACGCATAATGTGGTTGCGTTCTTGGAAAAACCCGAAGAAAGTGATGGATTTGCAGAGATAATTGATTTCATGAAAGCAAGTTCTGTTCATTATGCTTTAACAGTCAATCCAGTTATCTACACATCTTGTATTGAACAATTTTGGGCAACTGCCAAAGTACAGACAGTTAACGGAGTGCGTCAGTTACAAGCCCTAGTTGATAAGAAGCAGGTTATTGTTACGGAGTCAAGCATTAGGAGAGATCTTCACTTGAATGATGCAGAAGGTACTGATTGTCTTCCAACTGCTACTATTTTTGAAGAACTGGCACGTATGGGGTATGAAAAGCCTTTTGAAAAACTTCCCTTTTATAAAGCCTTTTTCTCTCCACAATGGAAGTATTTCATTCACACTACTGCACAATGCTTAAGTGCTAAATCCACTGCATGGAATGAGTTCAGTAGTTCTATGGCTTCTTGATGTATAGTTTTATATACCTAAAATATATCACAATATAATATAAACCTAAGAGCAATTAAGAAAATTACCAAGTTACCTTTGGTAAAATTCACTCTCAAAAATATATATAATATAATATATAATACGTATATTAAACTGGGCAAAAATGATCACCCGGGTCGTTTCCCCACCGACTAGTGAAATTGAAACCTTGTTCAAGTTTGGATTATGATTTGAATAAGAAAATGGATGATTTTGATAATCTAAAGCAACAATTAAAATGGACAATTAAAAAACAATTAAACAATTAAACTAATACGGGAAACAATTAAAACGTGACAATTAAGCAAATAAACTAAATTTAACCCCTAAAAATGTAAACTAAAATTCTAAACCTAAGATAAGACAAAAGAAAATTTTAGGAAAAAGAAAAACATTTTTTTTAATTATTTTTGAATTTTTTTTTATGAATTAAAAACTAATGTAATCTAAAATTTTAAAAATATGGAAATAATTGAAATTATATTTTTATAAAATAAAACAAGTAAAAAGAAAATTTTAGAAAAATAAATTACTATTTTTGGCTTTTTAGATTGAAAGATATGATTATTCTAAAATTTAAATTAATTAAAAACTAAAAAAATAATAAAACTATTAAAAATAAAGTCCTAAAAATTTTATAAAAATTTCACTAAATAAAGAAAATGTGCAGAAATTTTCAAGCCTAACCCTAATTATTAATTAAAAATATAAAATTAATTAAAAACTAACTTAGGGACTAACTGTGTTAAAGACTTAAGGGCTAACAAGAGCCTATAGAAAAAATAGTTTGAAAACAAACAGAATACTCAACATATGCTGAGTTATCTCTTTGCTATGAAAAGATAAGTAGCAAACTTTGTGCTCAGAAACAGATAATCAAAATAGCTTATTATTGAAATCAAACTTTAATTAGATTAAGTATGACCTAAATTAATTGCAAATCTTAAAAACCAAAACCTATAAGCAACTTATTACACTATCTGATTATTGATGATTTGCAGTTTAAAGCTGCTGATGCATTTGACCACATCTATAACCAAATCACAAAAACTAACATATGCAGACTTTAGGCATTGTTTCTATAACTTTTAGACACTAAAGTAAAAGCAATTGAAGTAACTAGAACAACAAATGACAATCCAATTATAAAAGACCCTATTAAGCTGAATTTAACCACAAATCTTAAACTAACACTCACAATTTTAATCAAAACTAGATTAGACCTAACAATATCCTTAAAATCAAATCTATAAACCTAAATATGAAGATTTAAATTCTCTTTAAAGAACCAAATAGCTTTGGGCAGTACTAACTTAAGTTAGTACTGCCTTTAGCCAAACACCCCTTTAATTTGAACAATTCCATATTAGGCTTATAAAAATGAAAATCAAGGCATAAAACTTAGATACCAGATATTGAAAAGCTTATTACAAACCTAATGAACAGATTTGAGCAACTGAATAAGCAAAACTAACAATTATTAAGCTAATGCTAATTTTTTTGGATTTTTAATGATTTATGAGACTAAATTAAGAAAACTAAAATCTAGATTATAAGACTTAAGAATAGATACTCAAACATAATCATTAAGCACAATAATACAATAATAAGCACAATTAAGCAAGGAATAAGCTGAACATAAGCAGATGCAGTTTTAACTAAGTAATTAAGGACATAAAGGGAAAAATGAAACTTACAAATGCCTTAGCTAAACAAAGGCTTTTAAAATCTCAAGGAGCTTCTTCTACAGCTCTAGCTTATCACAAGGATAAGCTAGTAAAAGTCCTATGAACTCTTCCATTGCTTGTTCATCATCCAAGAAGCTCAAATCCATAGTAGCAAATGTATTAAACTGATTTTAAGAGTTTAAGTATATTTAATGACTAATTAGAACTCAATCTGAGCTTTGAGACTCATAGAGCTTAAGATGAGCTTATTAGAAGCTTATGAAACAGTAGACAACATCATTTTGAATATAAGAGCTTAATAGAAAAAAAACAGATTATATAAACTTGAACTTTGATTTTATAAACCAAAAACTTGATTACAATACTTTGAAAAGGAAAATTACAAGAGTTTACTAAAAAAATTACATTTAAAAGAAAATTACAAAAGCTACTTAAGAAAAAACTAAAAAGGAAATAATTACACGTCTTGTGAGTGAGTGTGAAGGGTTATTTATAGCCTGAGAATGAAGCTTCTATGAGACTAGCCCGCTCCTCATCCATTTGATCTTGGCCCTTGCTTCTTGCTCATCATTGGATCCTTATTGATGTCCGTTGGATTAAATGAGTGAGCACACTGATTGCCAACGTGGTATTCCATGTGTCAGGCTCATTGTGCTTCTTTTGCACTAACTTTATTGCAAATTACCAATCATTAGTGTGCTTTCTTACCTGTCCCGCGTGTCATTCCTTGTGGGGATCAACCAATGGAAACGTTTGAGTGACGTTTCTTTGTGCCACATCACTGCTTGTTGTTTGAATTACTAATCATTGCTGTCAATTTCCATTTACCCTTTGATTTGAGCTCACGGTTAAAGGAAAGAGATGATGAACAGTAAAAAGGGTTCGCGCCATTTTAACCGTTTGGTATGAGAATTTGACTGGGGGTGTGAGGGTTGACTAGGGTTAAACATATTTTTTTAATGTTGGGCTAGGGTTAAACAGATTTGGTTATTGGTTTTTTTTATAAGAGATAACGACCGTTATCTCTTATATATTAAAGAGATAACGATGTTAGGGCTTTTGGGTTATTTTTGCAATTTGATTTAATTTAAGGGACTGTTTTGGTATTTTTGGGATTTTGTCATCATAAGGTTGACCAATGTTGACCAAGAGTTGACTTTATTGACCTTTTGCTAGAAATCTCTGGCTCTTTTGTACTCTTTCCTTTCCCGTGTTCGTGTTTGTCCGGCTTTGACCGTTTTCTTGAGATTTTTGCAATATCCGTATCTACACAATCACAAAGATAAAACAAGTAATATACAAGCATTTTATGCACAATTTTATCTTTTAGGGCCATTTTTGATATAAAACAGATATGTGTTTTCACACATATCAATTGTAATGATTAATCCCAGGTTTTATGCAATGTTTTACACAGGATATAACGAATAAAATTACGTACAAGAAATTTTCAAGAAAAAGGAAGCAAAAAAATCTTTACAGTGGCTGGAGACGGTGTCAGGATTAATCCTGACGGCGTCACGCCCCTAGCCATGAGAAAATTCAAAAAAATTCAATTATTTTTAAAAAATAGATTGTGCAATATCTAAAATTTGTAATTTTCTTATAAACCTGCATAAACCTATGATTACATCATCACTTTCATCCTATCTTTACTGCTTTAATAGAGTCAACCCTAAAGTTTCGTTGTATATATCATTATCCCGCTAATTTTACGCTTGGTGTAGTTGTCTTTGTCTTTGATTCCATGTTATATTCGATGAGAAGAAGCTTGGAAGTTCTTAGAAAGTTTCATTAGACGATTCTTGAAGGATAATTTAACCAGTTATCGCATGTTTCTTCTCCATTAATGAGCAAACCAGGGGAGTACTAGTTTCTTTTACTTGTTTTCTTTTTCTTTTATTCGTTGATACAGGTACTTCTAATGTGGGGACAATGTTCAACTTAAGTGTAGGAGGAATAAGCCTTAGAAACTATTCTTTCAATTGTCATTTGCTTGTTCCTTAAAATGATGAGTAATATATCGAAACATAGCATAGACGGTAATTTTAACCAAAATTTTAAAAAAAATTATGACACACACCGACGAAAATCGAGTATTAATAGCGTCTCATGGATAGAAATTTATATGACTAGCACAAAAACCCTCAGAATTCCACCCCAAAAATGTGAGGTTCGCCTTTAGATCTATAAGAATTCGAGTATCCATTTTTGATACCCAAGATAGTTTATACCTTTAGCTTGTTCGAGTTAAGGTTCGAATGCAGTCATATGTGTATATTCCATCGTTACGGATATGTACGTATGATCTTAGTCGCCTTTTTTGGAAAATTGGTATATGTATTAAATTATATGAGTGTACCAGTAGTGTATTAAATTCTAGAACTTGTTTTAGTGATGCATCTCGAGACCGCATAGTGAGTATTAGGATTTGCTAGAAAAGAGGCACTAGGATTAACCCATGTTTTAAACCTGTAATTGTTATGATGGTTGATGACATCAAATAACGTCACATTTATACCATCATTTATCCTGAATAAGTTACCTACTTTTATATAATTATTGCAAGAATTTGTATTTAATTGCTTAAACGTGTTATTTGTAGTAATTAAGGAGTGATTTGTGAAGACATGCTAAAAGGCGCATATTTTAGAGCTAAAACGAAGATATTTGAAGATAGCTTATTTCTGACCAATACGCCGTGTCCACAAAAAGAGATACGGCGTATCAGCGCCAACTTTTCACAAGAAAACGTGTATTATCAATTCCCAATACGGCGTATCCACGACTAACTATACGCCGTATCCAACTGGATAACTATTCAGATATTTGATGAATAAATTATTTTGGGAAGATATATCAGATTGATTATAAACTTTGCACGCACTCCAAGGGAAACACCCTAATACGCCGTATTGGCCTAGCCCAATACGGCGTATCTAGACTTTTTAAGACATTATAAATAGAAGACTCAAAAATGAGTTTTTGGTGTGCAAAATTATATTCTTCATACCATACACATAAAGGACGATTTTCTAAAGAAAAGAAGAGCAACCAAAGGTCAAACATAGATCACGATTCCATAAAAGACACCATGTAATTCCTATACTCTTATAATCATTTAATTTTTGGTATCGTTCGGTAAAACATTTAGTTTACCTTGGTTATTTGATCACGCTTGTATAATTACAATGGTTATGGGCTAATACCCTAGGGTATTAGCCATGTTAATGAAGATTTAATATTTGGTTTGTTTTAAAATCGATTTCTTAATTTATCATTGAAAGTTTAATTACATTTATCACATGATACTTGTTTATGTGTTTGAATATGCGACATATCATTCAACTGGGTCTAGTTACGCCTAACAAGTGAGCTAGATACTAGGATAGCTCTCCATATCGTGTTTTATATTACTGGACCAATAGGATCACAAATAATGTTCTATCTTTGTCTTTAAATTTAGAGCTTAGTTGGACCTACAAGTGACCCGTAATGTTTCAACAAGTATGTTCTTGATCAATTGATAAAGATTTGAATAGTGGACTAACAGTATATAAAATACCGTCAAACAGTAAGTGGGTAAAGTCCCGATGGGCTAGGGTTTATCAAGATCACCATTGCTTTAATCCCTAATTAAACTAAAAGGATGCTTTATGCGGATACATTAATTGTGACAGGATTCAACGTGTCTAGGTCTTAGGATGATGTCCCGCCTTCAAGATAAGACATCATTGCACTAAATAAACAAACCAACGTTTAATCAGATTTAATATGGCTAATACGGTTTTTTATCATTTGGCTTGTACTGCTCTTTTATCTTCTGATTGTTTTCTTGCATGTTTATTATGTTTAGAATTGATTATTGTCACCATAAAACCTGTGCCAGTCTCTCAGGCTGAACCCATCATCATTATAAACTTATATAGCATAGGTTTAACAAGTAATTAGAATTAACTTAATTAGAGTGATTAAAATACTGATAGAATATAAGGTTAACGACCTCGCTCTTAGTGTTCGACACCCTACTTACCACGAAACTCTACCCGATCGGGTACACTGCCCGTTAAAGTGTTGTTTTAGGATAAGTCGGCTAAATATAAATTTAAAACTTGGTAATCAATAAATTGACCCTACACGACAGCACATCAAGTTTTTGGTGTCGTTGCCGGGGAGTGAAGTTGTTTAATTGTTATTTTATTAGTATTTTTAGTTTAGTGTAGCTTAGATTAATTTGCATATTTGTGTGTTTGATTTATGCATTGTATATTTTTGCATATTGTGTGTTTGTGTGTTTTTCTGCATTCTTACTGTCTACTGTAACTTTCTGAGTCGAATACTCAATACGGCGTATTTAATTTATTGGATACGGCGTATAATTTTTTTCTAAACCAATACATCGTATTCAACTCTATCATCAATATGGCGTATTCAGTTAACTGAATACGGCGTATTAAGCTATTTGACAGTTTTCTTTCCTAGAAAATTTATTATAGTTAAATATGGACGACCCCAACATTACTATAGAAGAGTATATCAGGCTTGAGGAAGAAAAAGTTCCTAGGCATGGTAAGGTGTATAACTGGGAAACTGCTAAATATGGTAAGATCTGGTATGATGAAGACGTTTACGACCTCAGATCCGTTGAAACCGAATTCCCAGCTATAGTCTTCAATGATAAGTTAACATATGAAGAAGCACTCTCGTGTGAAGCCACGGTAAGTCCTCTTAACGACAATGAAATTGAATTTAGAATATCGTTTGACGAATCCGATGATGAAGATTACACGGTAATTTTTAACAAAAACTCGTTTTCTTATAAAATAATTTATGTCAATGATTTGAAAACGGATTCGGAAAATGATAATGAAAAAGTCAATATGCCTTTGTTTCTGTCACCCGAGCCTACGGTCAGTTATTTTGATGATTTAAACTTCTTTAAAGATTTTGAGAAAGAATTTCCAGCCATTGTTTACGATGATGCTCTAACGTCTAAATTAGATTTCTTAACTGAACCTACTGTAAGTCCTCAACATATCGATGAATTTGATTTGAAAGATGAAACATCATTGTCCGAATGTGATAAAAAGGAACAAAACGTTTTATACTTTAATGATCTATTTCCTTTTAACATAATTTATCCCGATGATTCAATATCGGATAAGGACAATGATGATCATGAAATCGATATTAAACAGTCTTCGGGGGGCAATGTAATAAATACCGATGATGGTGCCTATGCACATGGGTCAAATAAGCTTTTGAAAACAAGTCATGATAAATCTAATAAAATTTTCAAAGTCGAAACTTTTATCAAGGAATTAAATATTAATATCATGTCTTGGAATCATCTTAACAAAGGGATGTCATTCATTTTCCTAATCAAGAATTTATATGTGCTATTTGGCATCCCGTTCGACCCCAAATTATTTTATAAGGATGGGATTAAATTAGGGCAAGTCTAACTTAAAGGCTTTTCTGTCAACAAAAGTGCTTCTCGGGAGATAACCCGGTCATTTTTAAATTGTTTGAATTGTTTTTAATTGTTTGCACGAGTCTGTCTTCCCAGACACTCCATACGGCGTATCGAACCCCTCTGGATACGGCGTATGGATGTGTCTGGACGTTATCAGTCTGTAATTTAATTTCCAATACTTTAAAACTATTTAATTGATTTTACAGGAACCATATGACGTATCCTAGGGTTTGGGATACGGCATATTGATCCCTGTACAGTTGTGTGTTTAATTGTTTTCATGCATTGTAACCATTGTATAACTGAGATAGGAATTGCACTTGTTGTCTTCTAATCTTTTATGCAGGACCTTGCTATAAGGAAATCAATGATATGGTATACTCTGAAAACAACGTGTGTTGAACTCATACGAGCATTCTGAAGCCTCGTCAATACACTTTTGCTCAAGAACTCAAATTGGAGAATCATCCCGAGCAACATATCAAGGGAGTTCCTCGTTCTAATTCTATTTCCCATTTTCTTTAATTATTTTATATATACAACGAGGACGTTGTATAATCTAAGTGGGAGATGGAGAATTAGAACGCCTACTTGTCATTTCTTTTACAAATAATATGCTACATGCTTAAATTATGCCTAATTTATTTATTTTTTCTAGCATAACTTTTGTAAAAATGACTAGTTACATGACCTAGCGCACTATAACCCTTAATACCAAATTGTAAGAATTAAGCCTATTTCGTTTTCAAACGTTTATAAAAAATTCCACAAAAATTATGAGTGTGCCGGTGATGTAGTGGACTTTAGAACTTGGCTTGGTATATCACTCGAGACCACAACGATGAGTACTATGGACTTAGATGGAGAAACATTTTTAACTGGTAAATTTCTAGGAATATACCAAAAAGCCTAAATGTTGTAAAATTAACTAACTACACTGGTTAGTTAAATCTCGTGTAACCCTTTGCTTACTCCTACTATAAGAGTAAGATCCTCTAGAAAAACCTGTTGAGCCATTCCTATTTTTTTCACACCATATGTCTATTTTGTTACACCTTTACACCTTAGCCTACCCTGTAGATTAAGCCTACTTAATCAAAATTGCTGGTTGCTTTTGTGTAAAGTTTTGTATTTCCTGTGTCAAAGTGAAATTTTCTATCTCCGGTTAGGTCGGGAAATTGCACAATGCAATGGGAAAATATGTAGCTCGTGTTTTTTGCTACTTTCGCGATTACGTATTATATCCGAAGATGAAGTGTTAAAGGAAAAATTATCCGGATGAATTATGATTGTGAAGACGGTGAAATCGCACCAAGGTTTATGTTTTTGAAAGAGAATGGAAAAATAGAAAATGCATCAAAAAAGAGAAGGATGATTGATAGTCGGTTCGCTAAACTTAAACTAAACTGAGGAAAATACTTGGATGGAGTCGATTATTCGTTGATATAGGATAAAATCAAACGATGTATAGTTTGTATAAAGTGGCGATAGCACACTTTTGTAAAAGTATGTAACTTTAGGATGTTCGGAAGTTGACCATTATGGGAACGCCAACTTAGGTTGTCTTTGTCATTTCTTTTGATCGAGGCATTTGTTATAGATTCGAGTCTTTATCATGGAACGGTCGGGAAAAGTTACTAGCAACTACCTTATTTGTTCAAGCTTAATGTATTTGTTTTATGAATTTTATTTACCAACAATTTACTTACCTTTGCTAGCAATTAACCTTAGGTTTTACTCGAACAAGGTTGAGATCGAGTCATGCTTGTCAACTCTGTCGTTACGTCCATGTATGCATCGTCTTCAAACACCTTGTTGGAGTTATTACTTTTGGTACGTTAGAAGATCCTCTAACCTATTTCGTTCTTCAATCCTAACCCTTGTTAAACTGTGATATGAGGATGTCGATCGAACACACAATTTTATTCCGTATTTTACGGCCGTGTATGTGTTGCTTCAGCTTCTTGTTGGCGTGTGGTACATATTCAGTGAAAGATTGTTAGAATGATCACCCTTAAGCCTTATATAAAAACCAATTTACCTTTTGACGTGTTCCTCCTTAGCTTTAGTGGTGGAGATGTGTATCCTTGCCAAGCATATGATATAAAGCTAATCATGACCGAGCAAATGAGTGTACCAATTAAATGTTACACCCTAGATTAGTTGAGTGATCTGAGTGTTTTCATTTCCATATTTCGTAAGGTGTTTGGTCTTGGACAAGTGATTAAAACAAGAGAAGTGCTTAAACATAAAAATCCTTGACTTCGGTTGGGATGCATTTTCAATATAAGCTAGAGTCTGTTTGAGGACAAGTAGGATTCAAGTGGAGGGGTATTTGATGACATCAAATAACGTCATATTTATACCATCATTTATCCCGGGTATAAATTTACTACTTTTGATAATTATTGCAAGGAATTTGTTCTTAATTGCTTAAAGTGTTATTTACAGAAATAAGGAGTGATTTGTGAAGACATGCTAAAAGGCGCTTATTTTGAAGCTAAAATGAAGATATTTGAAGATAGCTTATTTCTGACCAATACGTCGTATCCACAAAAAGAGAGACGACATATCAGCTCCAACTCTTCACAAGAAAACGCGTATTATCAATTCCAAATATGGCGTATCCACGACTACCTATACGCCGTTATTCAGGTTGGAATAACTATTTTAGAGATTTGGGTGAATATAAATTATTTTTGTAAGATATACAGAATTGATTATAAACTTTGCGCGCACTCCAAGGAAACACCCCAATACGGCGTATACAGACTTTTTTAGACATTATAAATAGAAGACTCAAAAATGAGTTTTCGGTGTGCAAAATTATATTCTTCCATACCTTTACTCTCAAAGGATGATTTTCTAAAGAAAAAGAAGAGCAACAAAGGTCAAAGCATCGATATTGATTCCATAGAAGACAGTGTAATTCCTATACTCTTGTAATCATTTAATTTTTGGTATCTGGTATGTGCTTAATTACACATACCATTTTCCATTAAAACCGGACTTAAATGACCAAAAATGTACCAAAAATACATTGTATTTGTATGTTTTCATCTATATTGTGTAGAAAACGGATATCCGGCAAAAGGACGAAAAATCAAGCAAAAACGGACAAAACCAAGCACGGAATGGAAAAGCGTGAAAAAGACAACGTCAAAGTCAAAGTCAAAAGTCAACAAAGTCCAAGTCAAAGTCAACCCCGAGAAGTCAACAGTCAAAGTCAAAGCCGTAACCAAATAAATTCTTAATGGGCTACCCTTACCCATCTAATGGGCCGGGGCAACCCATTAAGGGTTAATGTCAAAGACTTATTCAAGCATAAGGGCCCAATCCTTTTTTATTATGCTCGGCCCAAACCCAAAAATCCTTTTAATAAGGAAACAACCCAAACTAGCCCAAAACCAAAGAATAAGCCCAATCACTCTTTTAACCCTGTTAGCCAAAAGCCTTAAACAGTTAACTACCATTAGTCCTACAAAGGACTGTATGTGTAAAACCTTAACACACCCTCAAGGGCTAATGTTGCCAAGTCCCAAAAACTTAAATCACCACAAGGACTTTCATTGCAACATGACAATACAAACTAAGGGGCTAAATTTGTCAAATCTCCAAACTTTCACCCTGCACCTAAAAACAAACACACAGTAACTCAAACATTTCCCGCTAAACTATTGTCACTATTCATTGTCTCTTTTATTGCCTCGTCTACTGTTCCAACCAGCCAAAACCATCCCTTTTACCTTACCCCACCTCACTACACTCCAGTTGCCACTTTGGCAATCCTAAAAAACACCATTGGACAAGATAATCAAGGGTCGTGATGATTTGACTTGGGGATAAAGCATAATTGATGGCTAAGATTACCTTTGGGTTCTACTCATACAACAAACACAAGTCCTCAACTCTCTTAGTAAACAAGCACAAGTAAAGCTCAAGACATGAATAACTTTTAGTATAAATATAGGTCCTTTGTAGCTTATATTTTTTGTCGAATTTTGTTTTGCTTTGTACACAAATTTGTCCACTTTTTAATATATTGCAAATTTAATTTAACTGTCTTTTAATTCATGTCTTTTAAATACTTGCAATTTAATTTTTCAAGTTAATGAAATTTATGTGTTTTCCTTAAATCATTGTCATTTAAATTATTTGTGTTTTAAATATTGTTTGATAAGCTCTTTTATAAGCTTTTAAGTCATTAAAAGCTTATACAAAAGTCTGCTTAATTTCCTGTCTAAAAATCAAAAAATTCACAAAAAAGCTCACCCCTAAAAGTACCTCTGCAAATTGGATGATAAGCTAGCCTTGGAAGAGCTTATAGACCACACTAGCTTGTCTTTGACAAGCTAGAGCTTGTAGAGTACTTTTATTCACCCTGTTTTGAGCAAGGGTTTTGTAAGTTTTCATTTTTTCAATTTTGTTATTTACTGTTCATCTGCTAATTTATGCTTATTTCCTGCTTATTCTTGCTTATTTATGTTTGTTTTATGTTTATTGTCTTTGTTTATTGCCTAAATGCCCTTTGTTTGAGTTTTTGTTTAAAACTGTCCATTTTTACCTTAATACTGCTAGTTGCCTATTTGCTTATTTGACTGCTTATTTTTGAGTTGTTATTGCTTAAAGTTGTTTATTATTGTTTGTTTGCCATTTGTCTTCAAGTCTTTTTGCTTAAATCAGCTTATATCAGTTTAAATTGGTTTTTAAATTATTTAAAGGGGTGTTTGGGTCAAGGGGTTAAATTGGGGCAAAGCATGTTTTAAACCATTTGGGTCACCTTGCAGACTTTTACAAGCCTTATTTAAGTTGTTTTAATCAGTTTCTCAAAATTTTTAAGTCTTAATGTTTGTTTTAAGGTTTTTCTAAAAAGTTGTTCAAAATTGTGGTTCAAGAACAAGTTTTAAGTATCTATTTGATTAAGAACTTCTTAGTAGCTTTTGAGTCTTGATTTTGTGTTGTTATTGATGTCCTAATGCAGTAGGTTAATTTTCTTTTAGTATACTTTTGCTTTAGTCTAAAACTGTCAAAACTGTCAAGTCATTTTTTAGTTTAAAAAAGTCTTTTTTTTTCAAATTCAAATTTAATTTAGTATAAACTGTTTTTAGCTTATGAATTTTTAAGCATAAGCTCATTAGTGGACAATTTTTATCTGTTTTAACTTAGTTTAGATTTTAGTCTTATTTTTCTTGCTTAAAATTAATCTGCAAAAAGCCCATTTGTATTTTAAGAAAACCGAAAAAGTAAACAACCTGTGTAAACCAGCCTTTTCTTAAGTCTTTTTAGCAGCTTATTTGATTTTTAAACTCTATTTCAATTGTTGATTTAGAAAGCCACCAGGATAAGCTTTAAGCTCATATATCTCATTAAGCCATAAGGTTCCATCTTAGGGCTTAAAAATAAGCCCAAAAGTTGTCCCTTCGGCTGGTTGATTGCAGTGATTAGCCCATTTGCTTATTTGCCTATTTTAGCTTATCTGTCTGTTTTTCTTTGCTTATTTTTGTTCAAATTGCTTATTAGGTATAATATACTATCCGTTTTAGCTTAGTTTCTTTTTCCAATAGCTTGTTTGCCCTTAAATAGCTTAACAGTTTTAACATAATTAGCCTTAGTTAATATAACCACATTCTATCACTTTTATTTTGCTTATTTCAGCTTATTTTTAAGTTTTGTAAAAACTCACTTTTTTAAAGTTGTTTATTTTCACTAGTTTTACAAATTTGCAAAAAGAAATTAAAAAAAAGTTTTTGTAAAAAGGAAGGCCCAAGGTTCGACCTTGTGACCTCCCTTATAGCACACACACGTCCCACACTCTCACACACTTAACCAACGGCACCAGTAGGGCTATCTGTTAGCCCTACTCAGTGTTTATCTTTTATACACTTTTGGCCCTTTTAAGCTAATAGCCTTTAAGTGCTTATTCAGCTCCTTTCAAACTACTTTTCTGCATTTTTTCAAAATTTTCCCATTTAATTTAGTATTTTTTATCAATTTTTCTTTTTAAAACTGTTTTTAATTCATAAAAAGTTATTAAAAATCAAAAAATATATAATTCTTTTCTTTTAAAAATTTTTCTTTATCATTTAGCACCTAAGAAAATTAAATTTGTTTTTGTAGGGTTAAAATTTTACAATTTGTTTTTTTAAAGAACGGGTTTCGATCCCATTCTCATTTTTAGGTTTAAAATCATTGTTAGCTTTCGTTTTTTAGGTTTCCCTTATTCGTTTTTGCATTTTAATTGTAGAAATTAGAAAACCATTCCAAAAAACCCTTTAACCATTCAATCACGCGATCACAAACGTAATCCGATCTTCAATTCACACCTCGTTGGGAAACGACCCAGGAGGTTTTGGATTTTGCTTTGGTTAAAAGCAATTTTATAGAAGCCTTACGGAATACTTATCTCTCTTATTATTGATCTTATCATTATTACGTATTTATATTATATATTTATGATATTTATATGTACTAATAGGGACGAGTCAATTTGTGGCGCCGCTGCCGGGGAGGTGTGTGCGATTTTCGTGTATGTTTGAAGATTAATTTTTGAAGACCCTTCCTCGTAAAGTTATCATTTTCCGTTTGTGAATATATTTTCTTATTATTAAAAATTAAAAAATTACCAACAATACTTTTCCTAAAGTATTGAAAGTACCAATTTTTTTTTAAAACCAACAAAACAAATCGTATTGTTAATCGTTATAATCGGCTCACCTTTGAATTACAAACTATAAGGAGGATATAAGGCGGGCTTGATCCAAGGAACATCGCCCAAAAAGAAAGAACGCTTTTAAATCGCTTCGGCGTGCTAATTCCTTCCGCTCTCTTGTGCGTAGTTTAAAGAGCTACCGTGGACTTTTAATATCCGGTTACCAAAAATATTGTGTTTTTCTTGTATTTAGTGCATGCGCACTCGTTCTTCTTCTAATCTCGTTGGTAATTCTTCTTAACCACCACAAACCCGAAACATCGTAACCGAAGACGTTCAAAGCAACCTTTTTCTCTTGAAGAATCTCCCGTAGTTACGATGGCCGATCAACGTACTATGGCGGAATTGCTCCGTGCACCCACCGAGGGTTATGCGGAGGCAATCGTGGTTCCTCCAATTCTTGCTGAGCATTTCGAGCTCAAGCATAATCTCATTAATATGATGACTTCGGACCAATTCTTCGGACTTGAGAAAGACAATCCTCATGATCACATTCGTTGGTTTAACAAAATAACTTCCACCATCAAATACAAGGATGTGCCTAATTCAGCGATTAAGCTTATGCTTTTTCCATTCTCTCTTGCAGGGGCAGCCCATCGTTGGCTCGAAAAAGAACCTCCTCGTTCTATTCTCACTTGGGAAGATCTCGTTTCTAAATTCATCAATGAATTCTTTCCTCCCTCAAGAACGATAAATCTTCAAAATGAAATTTCCAACTTTGAACAACGTTTTGGTGAATCGTTTCATGAGGCATGGGACCATTACAAAGATCTCCTTCGTGCATGCCCTCATCATGGTTTCACCGAATTACACCAACTTTATACCTTCTACAATGCCTAAAACCCAACCGACCAAGATTCTTTAAATTCTGCCGCCGATGGTAATCTTTTGGAAAGAAGTACTCAAGATGTGTTGACGATTATCGAAAACAAATCCAAGGTCCGCAATTCACGAAACAAATTGATTGTTTCTCAAATAAAATCAAGTGATGTTAATTCTTCTTCTTCCTCCGATATAGCCAAACTTACTCATGCAGTAAATCATCAAACGAGTGCTGTGACTACCGCCATGACGGCTATTCTCAAACAATTCCAAGCAAACCCACCTCCAGATTCCGTAAAAGCCGTTGAGGAAGTTTGTGTTACTTGCGGTGGTGCTCATCCATATTATTAGTGTCTCGCCGCCGATGGCAACACTTTTCCGGAATATCGGGATAATATTCAAGGATACGTTTCAGCAGCCGCGGTTAACTACAATCAGGGTAATTCTGGTTATCGTCCTCCAGGTGTGGCTAATCAAACTAGACCACCGAGTTTTGCTCAACAAAATGGGCAAAATAATCAAAACCGGTTTAGCCAACCTCAAGGATATAACCGAGGAAACAATTTCAATCAAAGTGTAAATTATCAAGCTCCAATTCAACAAAATCAAAGTGTTCCTTTAAGTGAATTAGAGAAAATTAAGAAAACAAATAAACAAATGAGGCTAAAATGATAAGCCATGCTAAACCAACTTTAACAATGTGAAAAATGAGTTAAAAGGGGAAATGAATTGCAAAAATTCGATTCTAACTTCAATGTTAACCAAACATCCGAGCTTAAGAATCATGATGGCAATCAAGATACGACTTCTTTATAAATGAACACCGCTTCTACCTCGGGAACGGGATCTCTCCCTAGTAACACCGTTGCTAACCCGAAAGGTGAGTTGAAAGCCATTACCACTCAAAGTGGTCTTGTTCTTGATGGACCTACCTTTCCTATGCCTCCTCCATTCGTTAATCCAGGGAGGATGAACGTGTTGAGCAGACTTTAACGAACCTGGAACATGGTGAGTTTAATCCCGGTCCCACCTCTTCTTGTCTAAAAAGCTAAACCTCCGTCATAAAGAAATTATGTGGTTCACCAAAGGGATACTCGTCATCCTCATATTCCTTATCCGTCAAGAATGAACCAAGAAAAACAAAAAGAAAAAGATGAAGTCTAAATCCACAAATTTTGGCAAATGTTTAAACAACTTCATATCAATATCACTCTTGCCGATGCTTTACTTCTTATCCCGAAATACCAAAAAATGCTTAAAAGTCTCCTTTCCAACAAAGAGAAACTTTTAGAATTGTCAAATACACCCCTCAATGAAAATTACTCAGCGGTTATCCTAAAGAAGTTACGCAAAAAACTAGGTGACCCTGGGAAATTTCTCATTCCGTGTGGTTTTAGTGAGCTCAAGTGCAAGGCCCTAGCCGATCTAGGTGCTAGCATCAACTTGATACCACTCTCGGTTTGGAAAAAGTTAGGTTTACCCGAGCTTATTTCCACCCAAATGACCATTGAACTTGCTAATCGTGCAATTTGTACACCGGAAGCAATTGCACGAGATGTCTTTGTTCCGGTTGGAAAGTTCACATTTCTCACTGATTTTGTCATCATTGATTATGAAAGCGATCATCGTGTCCCCCTCATCTTAGGAAGACCTTTCTTATGAACCGCTTGTGCTTTGAT
This sequence comes from Tanacetum coccineum, assembly GCA_026074375.1. Taxonomy (NCBI): domain Eukaryota; kingdom Viridiplantae; phylum Streptophyta; class Magnoliopsida; order Asterales; family Asteraceae; genus Tanacetum; species Tanacetum coccineum. The sequence goes on from BQNB010009910.1 coordinate 83,224, forward strand.
CGACGTTCATGGAGAAGAAATGATTCTCCGTGACTGTAATGAAATATTAACATTGAATATGAGACATGATACTTCAAGCTATTCAACCCAACCTCATTAAGAATCAATCAACATGATTGATGTCTACAATATTTCACACGAAGAATATCTTGAATACTTGTTGGCAAATGAAAAGATTACCAATCATCCAAGTGGCAATCCCACTTCTTCTATCACTTCTCATACCGACTTAACTTCACCAGAAGTTAATGATGATATCTTTGATCCGGTGGGAGACATTATTAAGAACTTGCTAAATCTTGATAAAACCAAAGATCTCCCTCCTTATCATGATAATCCATTGAGTGGCATTCCTACTCCGATTTCGGAAACCATGACCAAGTCTTCTTCTTCCCCCACACTTACTTTCTTAGAAGAAAGTGATTTAATTTGGGAAGAATTCGAAGCTTATCTCGCAAGTGATTCATTTCCACCAGAAAATAGTAATCCTTCATCTCCTCTCCCTCCTTTTCATAATTCTTTAAGTGGCAGTACCACTTCTTTTTCACCTAGTCTCCCGATTTCTGAGACTAGTAACTATTCTCTTGAGGAGTTCGTCGATGAACTCGGTCATTTTATATTTCCACCAGAAATTGATTACCTTCCCTTTGATGCCGAATATGATCTTCGAGAAATAGAGTATTTTCTTAACCATGATCCTATCAAGGAAATGGGTTCTATTCTCGAAGATTCGGTTGATAAAAATTCTCCTGATGACAATTTTGTTGATACCATTTCTGAGATGTTCACCGATGAACATGCTCTTGATTACTCATCCCTACCATTATGGGATGATTATGATGATGATTTTGATCTTGAGACCGTTAATGATAATACATATGATGATCCATTTGACTCTGATGAAAAGAAAATCAAAGAGTCTAAACTCTTGATTGATGAACTTGATCTTCCTAGATCAAGTGATTTCCTTCCTTCCCCAGAGTGTGACTCGGTTTTTTTGAGGATTTTTCCGAGATTGATGCTTTGCCTTCGACCAACAACGAGGACAAGGTATTTAATCCGGGTATACTCATTCATGGGAACCTTTTTGAAGTCACTATTTGTATAACACCGAATAAGAATGTAAAGAAGACCTCTAATACTTCTTTAATTCTTGAGGATTTTAATCCTCCTCTTTATGAACTTCCTTTCCATAAAGTAGTTCCCGGGTCCGAAATTTTACACTCGTTTTCATCCGAAAATAAGGAAAACGTTTTCAACCTTGGGATTCCCACTTCTAAAGGAGTTCATACTTCTCTTCTCCCGGAATTATCTCATCGGGGCTCTAAAGCTTTCAAAGTCATTAAAATTTTTGAAAGCCCGATGGAGATTTTTCCTTGCTCTTATGGAGAGGACATCCATGTCTTGGATGTTCCGTGTCTCCATTTCTATCCCCCTTAACAAGCTCAAGTATAGGGGGATCGGGTCAAGCTAAGTGGCCTTAAACAAACGCTTCGTGGGTGGCAACCCATGCCTATCCTAATATGATTATAGTAGTAGTAGTAGTAGTAATGAATAAGTGTTTTGTGTTGTGAGGAGGCTCGCCACTTCCATTTTCTGTGTTTTGTGGTTTTGTATGTCTAGGATTGCCAGGATTTTTAAAGCCTCTCGTGCTCGCGGTTTTGTCCTTGGTTCACAAGAGCTTCACATCCTCAGCTTTATTTTGGGAATCCAATATCCAAATCTTATCGACTAATGTTTATCTTTAAGCATACTTAATAAATGGCTTAGGATTTGCGTAGAGACCCTTCTTAAAACATTGAGGACAATGTTTAGTTCTAGTATTGGGGGGATCTATCAATTTGATTATGCCTGCAGTCGTAGTTTTCACGTAATCCCATTTTTACCATCAAAATACCAAAAAAATTAAAAATAAATAAAAAATTTTAAAAATAAAATAGGTGTTTTGACACAATTTTGACTTTCCTGCTGGGTAGAATAAGAATAAAATTTGACTCGATCGAGCGTGTGGAGCTCTAGCTTGTTCCTTAACTTTTAGACTAAGCATTCGCGGATCTTTGCGAAGAACGAAAAATGTTAGAGTTAAGTATGAGTTAGATGCTAAACAAGGATTAGTTGGAAATCTTAAGAGCTCATAAATGTAGTTTGTGGCTTTTTCTCCCATAAGCTCCTAACCAGACTAATAATACGTGCTATTTTTGAAAATTAAACGTAAATCAACAATTTTTGATATTGAAACTTTATTA
>BQNB010009911.1:0-85468 GCA_026074375.1 Tanacetum coccineum
GGTTCACTGCCTTTTGTAATAATTTATAATTTATAATTTATAATTTATAATTTATAATGACTATATCACCATGATGTCGCCGACCTCTTCGTTGCCGCTGTTCATGGTGGGTGGATTTGGTGGTCGATAGGTGAAGTTGGTGACCTTAGATGGGTCCGCAGGTGGAGTCGGTGGCTTTATATGGTTAGTTTGTTTTGTTGGGGATTTGCATTTGTTGGCTTTGATTGGAATCGACGGATGTGTGTCTAACTGAGTTACAATCTCTGAAGGATCGAAAGATATATTGTTTTCAGTTGATAGGGTAAATTATTTATGTTTCATTTTGTGAAAATTTAATTATGGGTTTGTTAATTGGGGTAAATTATTGATGGTGCCATTTTGCAGAGTTCCTGCTGTTTGTTAAGGTTATATAATTTATATAATACGGGCGACGAGTGATTTGTGTGCCTTTGTTGTTTCATGGGTGCCAATGTGATTTGTGTGCCTTTGTTGTTTCGGTAAACATGGTGTATCAAAACCCGTATCTTGGCGGGGCGCCACTTGGTTGCACCCATGGCGGGTTTTCGGTGTCGCTTCCATACTTGCAGGCCTGAGCCTCTTTATAAGAGGTTTAAGTTCTCATTCACAAAGAATGATTTTAGTGTTGAGGAAGTTGACCCTGCTATTTAAATTTGACCCTTCTATTGCTTGCTGGAAAAATTGTAAGTCGCGTAGATTTTTTGAAGCTAGAAGCCTAGACTTGCAATTAGCTGTGTATTTTTGGCATGAAAATATCAACGCCACTTTCATATCCTGAGCTTGCATAAATTATTGTGATATTATTGATTTTCTAGGAGATGACGACAATCTTCTACTATTGTTTTTTTGTGAGCCGTGGTTCACAGACATCTGTCTTGGCGATACAACCACAGGTAGACTGTGGTTGTAGCCACAGATGGTGTATCGTGTGATTCCCACACCAGTGGATCTGAGCCTCACACACTGACCCTATTCACCCATTAATAAAACTTATATATACCCGGTTTGTCTGGGGGTACGTGTGACATGGTTATTGCAAGTCTCTGGTATAAGGAGTTGTGTTGTTTGGGATAATGAGGGGATGTTTTTTGTCGTTGAATATGGTAGACGTTGTGGATTAAATAACTGCTTTTTTGTTTGTAACTTATGGCTTATCCATAAGACTTCGGCTGATTTGAGATGGATATAGATGGTGTGCATTTTTTTGTTAACGAAAAGAGAAAGAGATAAAGACACGTAGTGACCACGTGTATTTTGAGGAGAACAATTAATAAGGCTCAGGTCAATTTTTAAAAAAAAAATTGTTGGACCCTGGGTTTCAGCTTGCGGGTTTTCAGGCGTCGACAGTTCCGTCGGGTGGGTGAAATTTTTGGCAGGTTGACCCAAGAGCATTAAATTGCACTTTTGTTTGTTTGGATCACAGAATACGGGCACACCACCTTATGAGGTTGCTTAGTTGAGCTTATGGCTTATTCATAAGACTTCTACTGCTTATATTTTGTGCTTAACGAAGTTGTTTGGGCTGGAGGGCTAATGTTTGCTTAATTTGCGGGTCTTTGCTGATAATAAGGGGCTGTGTTTTGCCAGCGAATATGCTACCGATTTGAAATGACTTTTTTTTGGCGAAGGCGCTCTTATACCTCTTTGGTGAGGCGTAGCGTACTTTTGTTCAGGTTCATCATAAACAAAAGCAGCGTAACATCATATTGTTAGCGATTAAGGCGATGATGATAATCTATTGTTTACTATGTGCGGCTCATCCACACCCGTATCTTGGCTCGGCAGTCACAACGAGTGTGTGATTGCAGCCATATTGGGTGTTTGGCACGGCTACCAAACACGTAGATCTGAGCCGCATTTATTATTGTCGCATCCTAATAGTCGTTTAAAACAACACGTCAACTATTTCCGACAAAAGATGGAAAGGTTTGTGACAATTCTTTTTAACTATTTTGTATATCGGCTGGGCAAAAAATTCCACATTCAGAAAACTTACTGTCATATACTAGGGCTTTTTAAAATAAGTTCTAGCTCAGAACAATAGTAAACGCACCTCGATACGAGATAGAGACACAGAACAAGGTTACAAAATTGTTTTCATTGCTAGATGAGGTAATATTCATTTTGCAGTTTTATGCTTGAACGAGTTTCTTGGATATGTAGACGTTGTGGATTAAATAACTCATGATAAAAGAGAAAGTTATGGAAGGATTAGAGGCTTCTTTATTCTTCCAACAAACAGGTTGGTTTTTATGTTTATGGTCTTTTTTTGTTATAGTGTTTGGATATATTTGGGATGAGACCCACTAGTATGTGATCGAGTGAGATGGTGAGAATTAGGATTTTGCAACGTCATTGGTCTTCAAACTGTTGTGATTACCATTTGCTGATAATGAGGAAGTGTTTGGACAAACAATTTAGAATCCGGTTAGTCTTATCAGGAGCACTTTATTATGATGGGTCATACTGAAATATGCTATATGTTATAATGAGATTTTAATGTTTCGATAAAAACGTTATGCTTTTTGCATCTGATTATTTAGGTCCAAATGATTATTTAGGCGGACTACTATTTTTATTTGTTTACTTGATCTTTTTTTGTTCCAGAATTTTGTTGCTGCAGCAGGTCAGTATTAAGACGCTCCACGCCGGCCCCGCTCCTGCTTATCCATATGAACAGCCACCTGCCGCCCATGCAAACAGGTTGGTTTCTATGTTTTGGTCTTTTTTTATTTTTTGTTTTAAGGGGTTGTTTGGGAATGCATTTTTTTTAAATAGATAATGCATTTGCATAACTGTGTGTTCAGAAAGGAGGTTGGGGCTTTTAGACACATGTTTTTTCTATAGGAATGGGTTTCCTTATAGTTTACCAAAAATTATTTCCAGATATTTGCGTTTTACAAATGCAAGATGCTCAATCCCAAAAAGCATAATTTTTAGTCGATTAGCCAAAATAAAAATACACGTCTGCAATTGGATTCCTAAAAAAGATCAACTCATTTAAAACTTCTTAGGTCCGTGAAGGGTGAGAGGCTAAAAGAAAAAAGACAACCAGATTTCATGTACGTTTGTTACACCTTCCGTTGTGTTGTTGGGTCGTTTTCAATCAAAGACAAAAACTAAAACTAAAAATTAACTACCCTGCGTTTTATATATCTGCAAATTCAGAGTATGTGACTAATTGTCAGAAACAAATACTTAAATGGAGTGTTTCAAATCGCTTAACCAAACTTTTTTGTTGGTGTAACAAGCAAAACCAAATATCGAGGTTCATAGTTGTTAATGTTAGATTGCTTATCTGATTACTTATCATAAGCGGGCTTTTGGAAGTTGAGGAACCAGTGGCAAAGAGTAGTAAAGAGCAGCAGCAGCAGCAGTCAATGAAGTTGGTCATAGAGAAGTAGTTGGGACGCATGCGTCTGTTGCACCAAAAGTATTTTTGAAAAAAGGTTATGATGGCGAGGTGAGATGAAAACTATTACTTTGTTTGTATTCTATTAGCTTATAGTACCGAATTTACTGAATGATATATTCATTATTGTTTCAACAACTTGCAGATCAAGAACAAGAAAAACAACAAGGCAACCGCTAATTCTAATGAAATTCCAGGAGCATGGAGCGTCTATCAGGGAAGTAAGTGGTCGATTATATCTTTGTTGTGAAAGAAACTAGAAGCATCTGCATGCGTGAATGCAGTCGTCCTCATATGACTGGGCCACTAACTCCCTAACAGATGGTGTTTCTAAAGACAAGATAATAGCTCAGGTACATAGTCTCTTTATTATATTTCTTTCTTTCATTTGATACAAACAAATTAATAACCTATAATAAGACTCAATACGAAGAGAGCCATTCTGGCTCATCCCCTTGGTAATAAAAGTCAGTTGTAGAGATTTCTTTGTTAACCATTAATAAACCTAATGTTAGTTTTTTGAACATTGGTAATAATAATCATGCTTGAAGTTGCCTTAAAAATTCATATTTTTATGTATGGGTCTCTGTTAGGACACATGACTAATGTTACATAGACTTTATAAAACGACCTAAAGGCGGACCATACACACCTTCCAATATTTGTCTTCGCTTCAGAAGCCATATCCAAATAACTCTCACTGCAATAACAGCACTTTCGTTTAACATACCATAAGTTAAATTTCAGTAATTTAATTAGATATTGGCATATTTATCACCTTCTGGGTTCACTATCGTCTGCATCATTGAACTTGTAGCATTGTTATCAGTTGCGCAGACTTGACATGTATATCAGGTTACTAAAGATATAAGAATAAGGTGTGATTCCATTAGGCTACTATAGAAATTAAGAAGGCGTTAACTGATTTAGGTGTTAGTTTGTTGTTAGGAGCTCCGTTGAATTTGGATGAGTTAAGAGATGAATAGCAGCAACCAAAAAAAGAAGGTTACATGATAAGATCAAATCGCACTGTTAAGAAGCTATTACGTACGGCATTACATACGCAGACTAAACTTGCTGGTTAATTCTATCAAAACAGATTCTAGGTGGGACACGAAAATGAGTTAGAACTGATACTTGAATAGAAAATGAATTCAGTCGGATGAAAGTTAATCATTTCAGCAATAAGTACAAGTTGTGAAAAGATGTACAAAACACAATCCATTATTACCTATATGAAATAAAATAGTGTAATGTTGCCTTATAAATAAAGTGAAAGGGGGTAGAGGGTTTAGATTTTTTGAATAAAAGAGGCAATATGAGGGTTGACTTTTTTCGACAATCCTACCAAACCATGCAGACTAACTGCCTTCATGGGATACAAAGCTGGAATGACCCACATTGTGAGAGAATTTTAAAAACCTTGGTCAAGTGACTTACTTTGGTTGAGCTTCTTGTTAGATCTAAAAGATTGTAAAATAAAACTAAATATTAGTTGTTCATTTTTCTGTAATTGAGTTCAGATGCACACTATTTTATTATTATCTCGATTTCCTTTTTCTTAGCTGAACTTGGATTTTTATTTTCTCATAACTCTACAAGAAGTAAACATGTGAACCGGTGACTATTTTCGAGACACCCCCAATGGTTGTTGTCGGGTTGGTTGGGTGTCTCAAGACCCCACGTGGTCTTCGCAGTCTTAACATTGTCTGGGCTCAGCATCTCAGTGAAGATGTCAAGATATTCATTCTCACAACCTAATCTTCATTAATCCTTTCTCCAAAATGATTTTATAGCTACCCTCTTTACAAGGTACTATAAGTTAAACACTTAATCGGCCAGACTACAAGTTAGTTTTTGTTAAGTTTACGTGTAGTGCTACAAAAGATGATGCATATTTCTCTACTGAAAATCTCCTTAATAATAATCCCATTGTTGTATTTGTATTAATAAATCCTATAAGACAATTATAGATTTCAGTGTTGATGCATATATTTGGAACATATTCAATATGTGAAAGAAGTGTTTTCCACTACATCAGATTGTATTATTGATAATACTTCACATTGGGTAATGAACTAATGATAGGGTCTCTACTGTGGGTAGGTGCTGATGTTGGATTGGAGAATACAAGTTTGTAATGCAAGACTAGGGGAAAGTAGGATGAGAGCACCAACCATCATTACAAAGGAAATAAACTTGGGCTCTTTTAGGCAAATGACTTGAATTCGAGGTAACCAAGAGGCGATATAAACAGCTGCAATGAACCATTTATTGATTGGGTTTGTTTCTTTAATATTCTAATAAGAATTATACATTTTTAGCAGATGGCTTTAGAACAGTAAGCAACTCCTTTTTTTGTACGTTACAGGTTTGAAAAAAAGAATACAAATGGGCAACTTTTTGTAATAGATTTAGTGTAAGACTACTATGTTTAAACCAATATGTAATTAACAAATGCTCAACAGCCTTTCATGTATGAATGTGAAGACAAGTGAAGCTCCAAAATTTATCAATCACGAAAATAAGTGAAACCAAATGCAGATTTGCTAAAGCAAGCTAACAGAATTGTATTTGGATTAATGTTATAATGTTTCATTTTCGTTAGTTGCATAATACATTACATTTGTTGTTATCAAGCAATATGCGGTACATGATTTTGGTTTAATCTAGATAAATCCTCATTAGTACGGGTTGCCAAATTGAATCATTTTCCAGGTTTTGTTATAGTTTTGTGGAGTGAAACATACATGAATCTACTTTCGGCTCAATGTCATTTGCTCTGTTCAACCATAAAAAAAAAGAATAGCCCCGTGCTCCGTAGCGAAGCGCGGGCTAAAAACCTTTTTTGGTTTAAAAGCACATAAACATTACGAAAATAAGGCTCGACGCGTTATAATTGACTTAGTCATACAATTAGACGTCTCATCTTATTATAAACATACTCAAATAAATTGTTAAAACTATAAGGGGGTGTTTGTTTGGTGGGTTTTGTACATTGGGTTTGGCTTAAGTCTTAAAATATGTTATTTGTTTGAAGTGTTTAGGATTTAGAATAGGAAAAGGGCCCACAAAATCAAAATGAGGGTCACTTGGTGGGTTTTGGTGGGTTTCTTCTCTCACACATAGTGAGTTAATGCATTTTTCTTTTTCTCTCACACACATATACATGTTTTTAATATAAATAATATTTTTTATTTCACATTTATTAAAAAATATTATAATAATATTAATTCTCTATTATATTTATTTTTACAAATCTATACTAAACCCAAATCCTAAACCAAATCCAAATCCAAACCCGTATGTAAACCAAACGCACCCTAAATGTTGATTTTGTTATATAGGGATTAGAGAAATGGTTATGATTTTGGTTTTGTTTTGTTAGAAATGGTTTTTTTTAAGAAAAAAGATAAAATACAAGATGAAGAAGACGATGGCAAATGAGTCATTTTATGAAACAAGTAGTAGTCAAAGTATTTTTGTTGTGAGTCATTTTTAAATGGTTTTTTTAAACGGTGAAAAATTTGGTATACGTATCATATTGACACGAAATGCAAAGTTTAGGTATGATATGAGTAATAAATTTAGTACATGTATGATATGAGTACATTTAAGAAATTACGTGGCTATTTTAAGTCAAAAACCCAAGAAAAAATATATGCATCATTTTGACAGTTTCGTCATACGTAAAATGACTGAAAACATGAATTGAAGTGCTACACGCCTTCCAAGCTTAGCATTTTTATTTCTTTCAAGTTATTATTTATGCAATAATAAACTTAAGTAGCGTTGGAGGTTGGTGAGCCCAGATCAGGGTGAAGATAATCAATAACCTAGCTACGTATCAAAGATGGTTACCGGATATCACTTGGTATCGTGTAATTACTTTCCAAAGCAAACTATTCGACCCTATTGCCTAGGTATCACAAATATTTACTTAGGATAAGACCAAATGTATGTTCTTGGTTGAGGCACCAATCAAGAACCCTTGCGCATCCAAGTGTTTAGGTTTTTTTGTGTACTCTTCATGCAGTTATGATCTTGTATTTATAGGAGAGTACTCAAGTCCTTGGTCAAAGAATTATGAGAGATTATAGGAGATATAATCTCATCCATAATTAGCCTCATTGATTTCAGAAATTAGTGGTTACACGACCCATTAATGTGGTCATTAAATGTGAAGAAACGGTCAAATCACTTACAAGTCATTGAATACAATCGAGAGTGTTATTCATTCAGTGTCCTAAATCATCAGCTAGCCCTCTGAGGAGCATACCCACTGAAGATTCAATACTGAAGCAACTCGCTGATGAGTTTACTCGCTAAGGATACTTCCTCTGATGGATTACTCCTTGATGGTATCCTTCGGCTTACGCTGAAGCCATCAGACTCATGAATATCCTTCAGTCCAGAGTTACTCACTGAAGAGTGAACTCACTGAAGTTCATCAACAACATGAATTCCTTTTAACCACTATCAGAGTCAGAGTGTTCAGTGACCTCTAGGTGTACTCTTCGTACCTCCAGTCCTATTATCCGGTATGAACTGAACCCACAATTGAACTAAATTTCTAACAATCCTCCCTAATTTAGTACAATTTATTTGCATGAAAAATAAACATTAAACAAACAAGTGCATAAATGAAAATGTCACGAGGATTGAATTTCCATCTTAGTAATTACACGTTTAAATATTCAAGAATTAGGGTGTTCTAAGAATTGAACCCTTCAACCCATTTGAGTACTTCAGGTTAATACACACAAGTTTTCAAACACTTAAACGCTCCTGACACTATATAATCCATGTGTTAATATCCAATTCATAAATGTTGTAAGAGCCAAAGTCCATGCTCCCTGAGGCGGCAAAACCTCAACATTTACATAGGTGGTTCCTCTTTATTCATGCTCCTACTAAGCACTTTTTTAAAGAAATTAACCATTAAGAAGTTAACAACTTCATCCTCCTTTTTAGCAGGTTCCATGCACATCCATAGGATAATTTATAAAACATGTCCTTCAGTCTTATGAATGTTCAACTTTCCACATTGAACTCAACTGTCAAGTTTCCCTAGCAGAGAGTTAGGTGTCTTAGCATTCAGCGACTTAGTTGGACTTTAATCCCATCCCTTCAGCAGACTTTATAACTAAGTCTCTAGTCAGTCCCTTCGTCAACTGATCAGCTAATTTTTGTTGAGACCTTGCAAACTCTATAGAAACCACCCCATTTGTGACCAGCTCACGAATCATGCTATGCCTAACACATAGATGTCTAGACTTCCTATTATACATCTTGCTATAAGCCTTTGCCAATGTAGCAGCACTACCACAACAGATAGAAATAGGTGCTATAGGTTTGACCTACAGTGGAATCTCAAGGAGCAAGTTTTTCAACCATTTAGCTTCCTTACTAGCAGCTGCTAGAGCCACAAACTCAGATTTCATTATTGAACCAGTGATACAAGTTTGCTTCTTAAAAGCCCAAGAAATTGCACCACCACCAAATAGGAATACCTAGCCACTTGTAGACGAATTATCTTTAGTGTTGCTGATCCAACTTGCATCAGTGTAACCTTCCAACACTGAAGGATAACCAGTATATATCAATCTATAGTATATGGTTTTCTTCAAGTACTTCAGTACCCGCTGAATTGCTTGCCAGTGCTGAGTACCGGGATTACTAGTATACCTGCTCAGTTTACCCACAGCAAATGCAATGTTAGGCCTTGTACAAGTCATGGCATACATTAATCAACCAATCACCCTAGAATACTCAAGTTGAGATACAGCCTGACCATTATTGGGCATCAGCTTCTCAATCATATCCATAGGAGTACTAACTGGAGTGCAATCAAAGTAATTGAATTTCGTCAATGCCTTCTTAATATAATGAGACTGAGAAATTACTATACCATTACTTATATGTTTAATCCTGATACCCAGGATAACATCAACCTCCTTCATGTCCTTCATAGAGAACCTTAATGATAAAAAATTCCTTTGTCAGGTTAACCTAAACTTGGTCAGTGCCAAAGATCAGCATACCATCAACATATAGGCAAATGATGACTCCTTTACTAGATTCATCAAATTTGCTATATACACATTTGTCAGCTTGGTTAAGTAAATAACCATTAGACAAAACCACTTCATCAAATTTTTGATGTCATTGCTTAGGTGCCTGTTTCAGCCCATATAGAGACTTAATCAGTTTACACACTTTATTTTCATTACCAGGCATGATGAAGCCATGAGGTTGGTTCATATAGACCTCCTCATCCAATTAACCATTTAAGAAAGTTATCTTCACATCCATCTGATGAATAATCAGATTGTGAATTAATGTCATAATAATCAACAGTCTTATGGTACTGATACGTGCCACTAGGGAATAAGTATCAAAGTAGTATATCCCTGACTTTTGTTTAAAGCCCTAAATGACTAGCCTTTCCATGAACTTTTCAATAGTTCCATCCACCTTTAGTTTTCTTTTAAAGATCCATTTGCAACCCAGAGGTCTGCAACCTGTAGGTAGATCAACCAACACCCAAGTACCCATGATGGAATCCATCTCATCATTAATGGCTTCTTTCTAGAAAGCAACAACTTAGTACTTAATTGCTTCATCAAATGATTTGGGATCATCCTCAACATTAAAGCAATATGAGTGTTGGTCAGAGACCTCATCCCTTGTTCCTTTAATTAAGTATAATTGAAATTCAGGCCTAAAATCCTTTAGAGTCTTATACCTTTTGCTTTTTCTAAGCTCATGCTCAAGTTGTAGAACCACCTCCTCAGTGACCTTTTCAAGGGCCACTGCACCACCAGTGTCTTCATTTCCTTTTACCAGGAACCTCTGACTTGGTCTAGGGACCGTTGAGAATCTATTCTCATCAAAGATAGCATCCCTTGATTCAATGATTGAGTTGATTGCAACTGAATCATTAGGTTCAATAACATAAAACCTAAAAACCTTAGAATTCTTAGCATATTCAACAAAGATGCATTCAATGCCTCTTTCACCTACAGTTTTTAGCTTTGGATCAGGGAGTCTTACAACTGCCCTGCAACCCTAAACTCTATGATAATTCAGGTTTGGTTTCTTTTTAGTCCAGAGTTCATAAGGGGTTATCCTGTTACTTTTATTGGGAACCCTATTTAATAAATAGAAAGCTGTTAACATAGCTTCACCCCAGAATCCTTGACTCAGCCCTGAATAAGACAACATGGAATTAACCATTTCTTTCACTACCCTATTTTTCCTTTCAGATATACCATTTTGTTGTGGAGTATAGGGGGCAGTCATTTCATGAATAATACCAACAAACTGAAAATACAAAGTATCCATGTACTCACCTCCCCTATCAGTCCTGAATCTTTTGATCAGAGACCCTTGTTGTAATTCAACTTCAGTTTTGAATACTTTGAATTTATCTAATGCTTCATCCTTTGAATATAATAAATAAATATAACAAAACCTTGAAGCATCATCAATAAATGTCACAAAGTACTTTTTATTCCTCCAATGAAGGAGTAGCATGCAGATCATACAGATCACTGTGAATCAACTCAAAAACTTCACTTTTACATTTTACATTTTGAAATGGTTTCTTAGTTAGTTTGGTCAGCATGCAAGTCTTACACTTTTTAGTTTCCATGTCAAAGGCTGGGATTAACCCATCCTTAAACATATCTTGCATCCTATTAAAGTATACATGGCCCAGTCTAGCATGCCATAGGATTGAATTATTTAGTTTAGAGGTTGACATGAAGGCTGAACCAATATTATCAGAGACAATATTAAGCATGAACATAGGATTACTTAAATAACCAAAACCAATAAACAACACCGTGTTTAGATAAAACAAATTTATTAGATTCAATCACTTATTTATAACCACAATTATTCAAAACACCACTAGAAACCAAATTCTTCCTTATATTAGGAACATGTAAAACATTCAACAAAGAAACAAATTTTCCAAAACTAAACCTAAGATCTACACAACCACGTCCATGCATCAGGGCTGTTGACTCATTTCCCATGTGAAGAATAGATCCATCATTCAACGACTCATAGGTCTTGATCCAGTATCTATCTTTACACACATGCACAATTGCTCCTAAGTCAACCCACCATGCAACATCATCATCCTGCACAAAGTAAGCCTTAGATACATATGTAACATTATAAACCTGAAAATATGTATTAAACATATTCTGACCTTTCAGGGAGTTAGATGAACCATCCACTGAACCCTTTGTGCCTGATCTATTGGCTTTGTTGCCAACATTACCAGCTTTGCAATCCTTTTTCAAATGTTCAGGTTTCCCATACTTCCAATAAGTCACTTTTGGTTTCTTGTTAGGATCAGCTTTGGTATCATAATGTTTACGTTTACCCTTGTTGTCATTATACCTGGAGGAGTTGTATGCTCTACCACATTGACAACTGAAGGACCAACAACATTGTTGCCTTTTGGCTTGTCATTATCCTACGCCCTGAGGGACTCCTCAATACGCAGATGACTGCCTAACTCAACAAGAGTCAGTTCTTCCTTCTAATATTTCAAGGTGTGCTTGAAATCTTTCCATGAAGGGGGAAATTTATCAATGATACATGAAACCTAAATCGATTTATCCATGTTCATCTTGTGTTGTGTAAACCTTCCAAGTATACCAAGAAGTTCATTGAATTATTCCAAGACTGGTCTTGAATCAGTCATTTTGTAATTTGTGAAATTACTAACAAGAAACTTCTTACTTGAGGCATCCTCAACCATATATTTGGCCTTCATGGTATCTAATGACATTAAATAACGTTACATTTATACCATCATTTATCCCAAGTAAATTACCCACTTTTATATAATTATTGCAATAATTGTTACTTAATTGCTTAAAGTTGTTAATTCCAGTAATTACAGAGTGTTTTGTAAAGACAAGCTAAAAGGTGCACATTTTGGAGCTTAAAACGAAGATATTTGAAGATACTTATTTCAAACTCAATACGCCGTATCCAACAAAGAAGATACGGCGTATCAGCGCCTGGGCTTCACAAGAAAACGCGTATGCTCAATTCCCAATACGGCATACCCTGCTAACCACATACGCCGTATCTAGCTGGTCAAACAATCAAAGATCCTGCATTAAATGTAATTGAGGAAAGATATTATTGATTGATTGTGAACGTAGCGCGCACTCTAAGGAATTTACCCCTATACGCCATATTGACCTCATTTAATACGTCGTATCCACTCAATTTGAGAGAATATATATAGAAGACTCAAAAACGAGTTTTCAGGGTGCAAAATCATATTCTCTATACCATAAACATAAAAGCCAATTTTCTAAAGTGAAGAAGAGCAGCTAAAGGTCAAGCATCGATCACAATTCCATAGAAGACACCGTGTAATTCATATACTCTTATAATCATTTAATTTTTGGTATCGTTCGGTAAAACGTTTAGTTTACCTTGGTTAATTGATCACACTTGTATAATCACAATGGTTATGGGCTAATACCCTTGGGTATTAGCCATCTTAATGAAGATTTAATTTTGGTTTGTTTAATCTCGATTGCTTAATTTATCGTTGATTGTTTAATTATGTTTATCACCTCATACTTGTCTATGTGCTTGAATATGCTACCTATCATTCAACTGGGTCTAGTGATACTGACCAAGTAATCTAGATATTAGGATAGCTCTCCATATCGTGTTTTATATATCTAGACCAATAGGATCACAAATAATGTTCTATCTTTGCCTTTAGATTAGTGAGCTTAGTTGGCCTGGCAGGTGACCCTTGGATCAACAAGTACGTTCTTAATCATTGGTAAAGACTTGAACAGTGAACTACCAGTATATAAAATATCTTCAAGCAGTAAGTGGGTAAAGTCCCGATGGGCTAGGGTTTAACAACATCACCATTGCTTTAATCCCTAAGATAGATTATAATTAAACTAAAGGATACTTTATGCGGATGCGTTAATTGTAACAAGATTCAACGTGTCTAGGTCTTAGGATGATGTCTCGCCTAAGTCTTAAGAATGATATGCCGCCTCGAGATAAGCAGTCATTGCACTAAACAAACAAACCAGCATTTAATCGAAATTAATATGGATAATACAATTTTCTATCATTTGGCTTGTACCGCTCTTTTATCTTCTGATTATCTTCTTGCATGCTTATTGTGTATTGAATTGATTATTTTCACCATAAAACTTGTGCCAGTCTCTCAGGCTGAAAACCCCCCTTTATCATTAGAATTAGGTTTAACAAGTAATTAGAATTAAATAGTATAATTAGATTAACTAAAATACTGATAGAATATAAGGTTAACATCCTCACTCTTAGTGTTCGACACCATACTTACCATGAAACTTCATCTGATCGGGTACACTGTCCGTTAAAGTGTTGTTTTAGGTATAGTCGGCTAAATATAAATTTAAAACTCGGTAATCAATAAATATAACCTACACGATAGCACATTAAGTTTTTGGTGCCGTTGCCGGGGAGTGAAAAAGCTTAATCTTTATTCTTATTAGTATTTCTAACCCTTAATTAGCTTAGCTTAGAATAATCTAATTGTTTAAATTCTGTTTGTATTTAATTAATTATGTGTTTAATTGTGTGTTTAAATTCCTGCATTATTTAATTATTTTTAAAAGTACTCTGCTTTGTAGTCCGGTTCCTTGTCTGTGATTTCCAGCTTAGGTTTATCATGGATCATCCAAACGTCACTATGGAATAATACATTAGACTTGAAGAATAAAAAGCTCAAAGGCATGGCCGAACGTTTAATTGGCAAACTGCCACATACAGTAAAGTGAAATATTGTAAAGATAATGACGATTGCTTCACAAACTTCAAAACCGAATTCCCAGCTATAGTCTTTAATGATACATTAATGTCTCATTGCATCACTCTCGTGTGAACCCATAGTAAGTCTTCTTAACGAAAACAAAATTGACTTTAGAATATCGTTTGATGAATCCGACGATGAAGATTACATGGTAATTTTTGACAATAATTCATTTTCTTATAAAATAATTTCTATCGATAATTTGAAAACGGATTCGGAAAATGACAATGATAAAGTCTATATGCCTTCGTTTCCATCACCCAGGCCTACGGTCAGTTATTCTGATTATTTAGACTACTTTAAGGATTTTCAAACAGAATTTCCAGCCATTGTTTACGATGATGCTCTAACATCTAAATTAGATTTCTTAACTGAACCTACTGTAAGTCCTTAACATATCGATGAATTTAATTTGAAAGATGAAACATCATTGTCCAAATGTGATGAAGAGGAACAAAACGTTTTATACTTAAATGATTTATTTCCTCTTAACGTAATTTATCCCGATGATTTAAAGTCGGATAAGGACAATAATAATGATGGGATACAGTCTTCGGGGGGAAATGTAATGAGCATAGATACTAAAGGGTCAAATATGCTTCTGGAAACAAGTCACGATAGAATTAAAAAAATCTTCAATGTGAGAAGTTTTATCATGGAATTAAATTTTAATATCGTGGGTTGGATATGTCTTAACAAATAGATGCCATTAAATCTCATTAAGATTTATATGTGCCGATTGGCATCCCGTTCGACCACAAGCGGTATTATAAGGATGGTGTTTACACAAGAATATTGCGGAGGCCAAGGTACATTTTTTACTTTGTTAAACCTTTGAAAAATTGGTCTCCAAGAATGAATACGGCGTATTAAGGCAACACCTATACGCCGTATCAACTGCTTTTAACTTAGATTGACTAAGTCAAAAATTATGTCCAATACGCCATATTGGACAATTCCCTATACGGCGTATCAAGTGTGGGTCTAAAACCCCAGCTTATACGGTGAATACTTTTCACACACACCTTTTTACTCTTAATCAAAAACAAATTAACCGTGCCCTAATAATCCTGTTGATTAATTCATAAGTATTTTCATCCTACCAATCACGAGGTATGTTATAATTTTACTCTACTCTCTTTCTTTTCGTTTTCAAATTGGATTAGGGTTAGGGTTTAGATTTAGGGGTTTCACATTTTCCATTTGTACCTTATGTGCGCTCCCATTGCATTAGATAACTTCGATGAAATAAGTATTTATAGCTATTGGGATTGAGGGGTCAAACGGGTAGAAACAGGGAAACCCATTTCGTTTTTAACTGCAGTAATGATACGGCGTATACCCTGTAAACGTATACGGCATATCGAACATTTTTACCTGAAAATACAACGTATCCATTCCTCTGGATATGGCGTACCCCATACGCTGTATTGTGTTTTCACTATACGGCATATCATCTGTCAGTCTCCCACTACTCCGTATTATACCTAACAGATACAGAGTATTCACCCAATCCTGTATACAACGTATCTACATACTCATACGCCGTATTAACCCCTTGATTAGAATGCTTTAATTTTTCTATACACTGATTCCATTTATTCTACAAATATGGCACCTTTACCACCTAGAGATCAGAGACACCCGTGGCTCAGGTAGCAAGTTGAGAGGTACACCGAAGATATCGTGCACAACTTCGAGCAGAGACTTGAGACGATATTTATCAGATCAGTCAACCGGGTGCACGTACTAGATTTTGTTGTGTCGATCGAGGGGATGAGGCAGACTTTAGCCGATCGGTTGAGGATGGTTTATACTGGGGATGATAGACAGGAGTTGTTCACTAGTCATGCATGAAGGAGATTGTTTGAGATCCAGGGACCGTTAATTCGAGAGTTTATACTGGAGTTCCTTAGTACTTGCAGGATGTGTGATACAGAGATGGGTTTAGATGTTGCTGATACCCTATGTTTTCAGCTAGGTGGAGTTAGACATAGGATGACTTGGAGGCAGTTTATTCTTGCTTTGGGTTTACATACTGTCGAGGAGATGGTAGAGGATAGGTTTGAGGCGTACTGGCTGGGAGTAAGAGAGTGATCCTCGATAAGGGGGATCTTAGGGATTACTAGATTGAGATTTCATTAGACAAGGACTTTCTGAGGCTAGCTCCCTCTTATGTTTACATCAGAGACCCTGTGAGGAGATTATGCCACAGGATGATATCTTGCAGCATTTCTGGTAGAGGTCAGGCACCTGAGAAGGTGATCGGTATCGATCTCTTTTATCTCAGGAGCATGGACCGAGGGACTGCAAACGTCCCATATCTGTTAGCATAGTACTTGTTCAGGCATGATGAGGGGAGGAAGAGTGGAGCTAGGTTGTCTGGAGAACACTTCATTGGGCGTCTTGCTGCTCATTTTGGCCTTGTTAGTGATAAGGGATTGAGAGGTTTGTCGGTGATTACCCGTGAGCTCCTTATGATTGATTTACATGAGCTTGTTAGGCTCAACATTTGTTAGAGGCTCGGTGATACGTGGGCTTGGGTAGCCTCGGGACCAGAGAGGTAGCCGGATGCTGCGGCTGGTGCCTCTCAGGACGCTGAGGATGTTCTTGCAGATGATGAGGGTGCTCTGGCTGATCCAACACCTATGCAGGCACCTCAGCCACCACAATCTGCCCCTAGGACTATACCTCAAAGGATTGCGAGGCTCGAGGATGAGGTGCACGAGTTATGGTGGAGCATTGTGGGACTGCGTGGAGATGTTGACAGATCGATCACTGATCAGGGTAGGTTCGCTACCTGGATGGTCAGTTGCATGACTTAGTTGAGGGATGCTAGCGGTCGCACCTACCAGGCCTTCAAAAGCACTCTCGTAGGTAGTTCGCGATTACCCTACCAAAGACGTACCAGACGTAGGACCGGCGACGCTAGCACCTCAGCTTCACAGTAGCCAGACCCATGATCCCTCTGCTCCTTATCTTTTTTGTTTCTATCTTCTGTACACTTATTTATTCATGTCATGATGTATCTAACTCAACACAGGTTGTTATTTATTTATGTATATTATTATGTGATGGTTTTTGACTTGTTTGTGAATGATAGAATCAAGCCTGGCAGTAAGTTCAGCAACATAGCTTATTAATGGATTACAAAATCAAGGACCATAACACACACAAAGGGACGAGTGCGAGCAAATAAAAGAGGAATGAAGAAGAAAAGAAAAAGTCTAATTTAAAGACTGGCTAAAAGAAAAATGCTTATCGGGAGATAACCTGGCTATTTTAATTGTTTGATGTTTGTAAAATTTTAATTGTTTGCTGAGTCTATGTTCCCGGACATTCCATACGGCGTATCGAACCTCTATGGATACGGCGTATGGACATGTCTGGATGTTATCAATCCTTTAATTTATGCATTTAAATTCCTACAAACTTTAAAACATTTATTTTTACAGGATGCAATACGGCGTATCCATGGGTTTGGGATACGGCGTATTGACTACCTGTACAATATGTGTGTTTATTTTTCTACATTGTAACCATTGTAAAACCGAGATAGGAATTGCACGTTTTGTCTTCTAACTTTTATGCAGGACCTTGCTATAACAAAATTGAATAATTTGTGATGGTATACTCTAAAAAAGACGTGTGTTGAATTCATACGGGCATTCTGACGCCTCTTCAACACACTTTTGCTCAAGAACTCAAATTGGAGAATGAGCAAAATATTAGGGGATTTCCTCGTTCTAATTCTATTTCCCATTTTCTTTAATTGTTTTATCTATACATCGAGGACTTTGTATAACTTAAGTGGGGAGATGGAGAATTAGAACGCCTACTTGTCCTTTTTACAAATAATATGCAACATGCTTAAATTATGCTAATTTTTTTTTAAATTTAGCATAACTTTTGTAAAAATTACTAGTTACATTACCTCGCGCACAAATAACCCTTAACGACAAATTGTAAGAATTAAGCCTATTCTGTTTCCAAACGTTTACCAAAAATTCCACAAAAATTATGAGTGTGCCGGTGATGTAGTGAACTTTAGAACTTGGCTTGGTATATCACTCGAGACCACAATAATGAGTACTATGGACTTAGATGGAGTAACATGTTTAACTGGTAAATTTCTAGGAATACACCAAAAAGAATATATGTTGCGATATTAACTAACCACACTGGTTAGTTAACCCCCGATAACCCTTTGTTTGCTCTCACTATAAGAGTAAGATCCCATAGAAAAACCTGTTGAGTCATTCATGTCTTTTTCACACTAAAATATTTATTTCGTTACACCTTTACACCTTAGCCTACCCTGTAGATTAAGCCTATTTAATCAAAGTTGCTAGTTACTTTTGTGTAAAGTTTTGTATTTCCTGCGTCAAAGTGGAATTTTCTATCTCCGGTTAGGTCAGAAAATTTCATAATGCAATGGGAATGTAAAAGTATGTAGCTCATGTATTTTGCTACTTTTGCAATTATATTCTATATCAAGATGAAGTATTTTTTTTTAAAATTATCCGAATGAATTATGATGGTGAAGACGGTGAAATCACACCGAGATTCGTATTGTTATGTTTTAAAAAGAAAAAAAGAAAAAAAATGGAAAAATAGAAGATTGCATCAAAAAAGAGAAGGAAAGATTGATAGTCGGTTCGTCGAACTTAAACGGATAAATTACTTGGAAGGATCGATTATTCGTTGATATGTGGTAAAAATTAACGATGTATAGTTTTGTATAAAAGTGGTCGATATCACCACTTGTTTTGTAAAAGTATGTATAAGTTGGGATGATTGGGAAGTTGACCGTTATGGGAATGCCAACTTAGGTTGTCTTTGTCATGCTATGATATAGCCGTTTGTATATTTTTCTGAGTCTTTATCATGGAACGGTCATGAAATTTACTAGCAACATTACACCTTATTTGTTCAGGCTTAATCTATTTGTTTTGTGAATTTTATTTAACAACAAATTACTTCCTTTTCCTAACAATTAACCTTAGGTTTTACTCGAACAAGGATGTGATCGAGTCATGCACCTGCATGTCTATTCTGTCGTTATTACCATATATGCGCTGATTCCAGTTCCTTGTTGGTTAATACTTCTGGTGAAAGTTATAAGATTTCATAACCCTGAGTAACATTACTTCGTCCTAACCCTGGTTAAACTCGAATGAGGAATGTGAACGAATTACATTCTAGTCTGTCTATCTCGTCGTTTTATGGCCTATGTAGAGGTATGATTCAGCTGCCTTGTTGGTGTGGTACTTTTGGTGAAAGATTGTTAGAATGATCAACCTTAATACTTATAAAAACCCCAATTTACCTTTTAACTTGTTTCCCCTAGCTCTAGTGGTGGAGATGTGTATCCTTGCCAAGCATATGATAGAAAATTAATCACGACCGAGCAGATGAGCATACCTATTAAATGTTACACCCTAGATTAGTTGAGTGATCTGATTGTTTTCATTTCCCATAATTCTTGAGGTGCTTGGTTTTATACAGGTGATTAAATGAAAGTAATGCTTAAAGGAAAAATCCTTAACTTCGGTTAGGATACATTTTCGATAAATTTTTAGAGTCTACTTGAGGACAAGTAGGATTTAAGTAGGGGATATTTGATGACATCAAATAATGTTAAATTTATACCATCATTTATCCTAAATAAATTACCCACTTTTTATATAATTATTGCAAGAATTAATACTTAATTGCTTATATTTGTTAATTGCAGTAATTACGAAGTGTTTTGTGAAGACAAGCTAAAAGGCGCGCATTTTAGAGCTTAAACGATGATATTTGAAGATACTTATTTCTGACTCAATACTTCGTATCTAGCAAAGAAGATACGGCGTATCAGCGCCTGGACTTCACAAGAAAACGTGTATGATCAAATACCAATACGGCGTATCCTGCTTACTACATACGCCATATCCAGCTGGTCAAACGATCAAAGATCATGCATTAAATGTAATAAAGGAAAGATATAACTGATTGATTGTGAAAGTAGCGAGCACTCCAAGAAATTTACCCCTATACGCCGTATTGACCTTACTCAATACGTCGTATCCACTCAATTTCAGAGACAATAAATAGAAGACTCAAAAACAAGTTTTCAGTGTGCAAAATCATATTCTCTATACCATAAACATAAAAGATAATTTTCTGAAGAGATAAAGCACACGCACACATCACCACACCGCGGCTGCTCCTCTCCACACACAATGCAAATCACGATTCCATAAAGACCCCGTGTAATTCTATAACTCTTTTATTCATATTCTTTTTGGTATCGTTTTGGTAAAACATTTAGTTTACCTTGGTTAATTGATCACACTTGTATAATTATAATGGTTATGGGCTAATACCCTCGGGTATTAGCCATCTTAATGAAGATTTAATTTGGTTTGTTTAATCTTGATTACTTAATTTTTTGTTGATTGTTTAATTATATTTATCACCTCATACTTGTCTATGTGCTTGAATATGCGACCTATCATTCAACTAGGTTTAGTGATACTGACCAAGTAATCTAGATACTGTGATAGCTCTCCATATCGTGTTATATATATATATATATATATATATATGGACAAATAGGATCACAAATAATGTTTTAACTTTGCCTTTAGATTAGTGAGCTTAGTTGGCCTGGCAGGTGACCTTTGGATCAACAAGTACGTTCTTAATCATTGGTAAAGACTTGAACAGTAAACTACCAGTATATAAAATATCGTCAAGTAGTAAGTGGGTAAAGACCCGGTGGGCTATGGTTTAACAAGATCACCATTGCTTTAATCTCTAAGATAGATTATAATTAAAAAAATGATACTTTATGCGGATGCGTTAATTGTGACAGGATTCAACGTGTCTAGGTCTTAGGACGATGTCCCGCCTAAGTCTTAAGAATGATATGCCGCCTCGAGATAAGCAGTCATTGCACTAAACAAACAAACCACATTTAATCGGATTTAATATGGCTAATACAATTTTCTATCATTTAGCTTGTACCGCTCTTTATCTTCTGATTATCTTCTTGCATGCTTATTGTGTATTGAATTGATTATTGTCACCATAAAACTTATGCCAGTCTCTCAGGCTGAAAACTCCCCTTTATTATTAGAATTAGGTTTAGCATAGGTTTAACAAGTAATTAGAATTAACTAGTCTAATTAGATCAACTAAAATACTGATAGAATATAAGGTTAACATCCTCACTCTTAGTGTTCGACACCCTACTTATCACGAAACTCCATCTGATTGGGTACACTGCCCATTAAAGTGTTGTTTTAGGTATAGTCGGCTAAATATAAATTCAAAACTTGGTAATCAATAAATATAACCTACGACAACACATCAGTATCCCATAGTTCTTTGGAAGTTTCAACATTCTGGTAAATATCAAACAAGGAATCAGACATACCATTGAGGATTAAACCTCTGCAGACATAATCGTCTTTGTCCCATTTGGCCCTCTTCCTGTCTTGTTCCACAATTGGATTATCACCTCCATCTTTAGGCATGGGAGTAGTCAGCACATACACCACACTCATGCTGGAAAGCAGGAAGTGCAACTTCATCTGCCATCTTTGAAAGTCCACCCCTTTAAACTTTTCAAGCTTGGCAAAGTTTGAAGCCATGTGTTTCGTAGCCGCAGCCATTGATTATCACAAAATAGTTTGCTTTGATTGTTGGAGGTTGGTGAGCCCAAATCAAGGTGAAGATAATCAATAACCTAGCTACGTACCAAAGATGGTTACCGGATATCACTTGAAATCGTGTAATCACTTTCCAAAGCAAACTATTTGACCTTATTGCCTGGGTATCACGAATATTTATTTGGGATAAGACCAAATGTATGTTCTTGGTTGAGGCACCAATCAAGAACCCTTGCGCATCCAAGTGTTTAGGTTTTTCTGTGTATTCTTCATGCAGTTATGATCTCCTATTTATAGGAGAGTACTCAAGTCCTTGGTTAAAGAATTATGAGAGATTACAGGAGATATAACCTCATTCATAATTAGCCTCCTTGATTTCAAGAATTAGTGGTTACACAACCCATTAACGTGGTCATTAAATATGATTGTGACTTACCATAAGAAATGGTCAAATCAGTTATAAGTCATTGAATTCAATCCAGAGTGTTATTCATTCAGTGTCCTGAATCATCAGCTAGCCCTATGAGGAGCATACCCGCTGAAGATTCAATACTGAAGCAACCCGCTGAGGATACTTCCTCTGATGGATTACTCCCTGATGGTATCCTTCAGCTTACGTTGAAGCCATCAGACTCATGAATATCCTTTAGTCCATAGTTACTCACTGAAGAGTGAACTCACTGATGTTCATCAGCGATATGAATTCCTTTTAACCACTATCAGAGTCAGGGTGTTTAGTGACCTCTAGGTATACTCTCCGTACCTCTAGCCCCATTATCCGATATAAACTGAACCAACAATTAAACTAAATTTCCATCAAGTAGTTCACACACATAGACATGGAATCAAAACCATGTTCGAGGTACATATATACATAGTATGCTTGTTGGAGTTGGTAATTCGGTAGATTGATTGGCACCAATATATTCTATTCGTTGGCATAGTATAGACTACCCGATAAACTAGGACTAAGAAGTACTTCACATGGAAAATCTTTCATGTTGGTGGTTAATTTGACATTTTCACTTATATCAACCGGATCCTTTGATGGTTTGGCTGGCACAAACCCTTGTAATATAAACTGGCTAACGTAAAATGCAAAGTCTTTATTGCAAAAAAAAGCACCTGGGCACATTCTTCTACCACAACCAAATGGAAGATATTCATATTGTTGACCCTTGGAGTAAGTATCTTTATGGCTTGTCAAGAATCTTTTTGGTAGAAATTGGTTGGGATCCGACCAAACTTTATGATCACGATGTAATTTCTGAGTATTTAACATCAAACGAGTACCTTTCGGGATGTTGTAGCCAGCTATGATGCAATTATCCATGGACTCGCGAGCAGGTGAGATGAGTGCGGGTGGGTGTAAGCGCATTGTCTCTTTCATGATAGCTTGGAGGTAAACTAAGTTTGTTATATCTGACTCCTCCACCAGTCTATCTTTTCCAACATGAACGTCAAGTTCTTCTTGAGCCATTTGTAATGCTTTTGGGTTGTTGAGCAACAATGATAAAGCTGAGGTTAACGTCGCATGCGTTGTGACAATGCCTCCCGTAAGTATTACCTGCAACATTTTAGAAGCAAAAAATAGCCTAAGGTTCAAAAATAGATAGGCCATGTATCAAGATTACACAATTGTTATAGAAGGTTCAAAAAGATCAAGAGAAAGTTACTAATATATGCAACTGCTTTTAATTAGCTGTGATCCATCTAGAATATCTATATATATATTGAGGCATAACTAAATATATGAAAGAGAATAGTTTGCTTACTAGACTTGTTGACTTGATCATGGTATCGTGATCAAATCCCATAAACTCTTGTCTTGAAGTATCTTCAAGGATGGAAATCAATACATTCATGAAGTCATTCTCGCCTTCTGATGCTCTCTAGATTCTCTTTGTTTCCGGTGCTCCTCTAACCATCCCTCGAGTATATTGTCTACCTTTTTTGCTGTTTTCTTCATCTCTTTTTGATATCCTCCCAAATCTAAACACTTAAGATATGGAAGGAAATCTGACACCACAAAAGTCTCCAATAACTCAAGAAACTTTCTTGCTACTGCAAGAACTCAATCACCTTCTTCCTCACCAAGAGAAAACCTCTTGGCTGAAATGGTTCTTGTTATAATGTTTAATTGCATGTTCTCAAATAGTTTCTTGATCTCCACAGTTAGTTGGTTGAAACATGTATTTTATTTGTTTCTTACGCAAGCCTCATAGATATTTTTCATCGACCCTCTAACTTCTGGGAGTCGAATATATGTTAGCATCTCAACACGTCTTTGAGAGAGAACCTCGATCATGACCATTTTGTGCATTGTTCGCCAATAATCTCCATATGGACCTAAACCAAACGTTGCATAGTTATAACCCATGAGTTCTGCTGCCAAGGCTTTTGGTCTAGTAGCAAACACCATGTCACTTGTATTGAAGCACTCTTTGGCCAATTCCGCATCACTCACCACCAAAGCTTGGCCAACACCTAGCTTGAAAAGCCTTGGCAGGTAGAGCTAAGCTACGCAGGGACGGAGCGAGGACCAAATATGACCGGGTGCACAAATTTTTTTTAACCGTAATATAATAGAGTTAAAAAGTGAATTAAGACGATAAGACTAGAAACATATTTCGATGGACCGGGTGCATTTATGATGTTGGAAGTTCTAAGTTCATAAACTCTTCACAGTTTCACAAATGCTTATGTAATATGTAATTATAGTTTTAAGTTAAGTCTTGCAGATTGTATATATTAGTAAGTCGCACGATTTCTAGTATGGGGTCAAAAGCCCAAAACATACCCATAAGTTAGTTTATGCAGTTATATGTACAATTAGATGTGAAGTGACATACCTGTTGGATGCTTTTGGAACCACTCACCCGTCACTTCATACCTGTTCATTAACTTATAAATAGATTGTAAGTATGTCAATTCAAATTAATCAATATAAAAAAGTACTTTGCAGATATACCTTGTTGTTTTTTCCCTCCAAATCCTTTTTTGCTTACTCTGCACACTGCATATTGCAGACCTGCACATTCGAACCAAACACCCCTTTACAGTCATTCAAACATGGTTTTATCTAAATCCTTCTTGGATAGAAGGTGGTCAAGGCCAAGTTCAAGTGCCTTTGGCCTCCCCAACATGTGGTATCAGAGCAAACTTGGGAGACCTCTAAGAAGGAGACAACAATATGACTTTATCCAAAGACAATCTAAGGATGAGAAAGAAGCACAATTTGGACCCTGCATAAGGCAAATCATAAAGGATTGCAGGAGATGTTGAGAAAGAAATGGAAGAGATAGAACTATACATCTCAAAACTATCAATTCAACAATACTCCAATAAACATCTTACAGAACAGACACAAGAGATACAAGTGCTTCAAATGCAGACAAAGAGGACATGTCATGAAAAAAACGCCGTGTGAAGAAACATGATGAAGGGAAACAAGAGACAGGGAATACAAGTGAGACTGCAAAGGAAATAAATGAAGGATTTATGACAACAAAGCCCACTGTAAGTTTAAAGTACCCTGAATGGATTCATTTCTCAACTAAATGCATGATTCAAGGGGGGTGTGGGGGGGGTGGGGGGGGGAGGGGGGGGGGGGGGGGGAGTGTGGGGGGGGGGGGGGTGTGGGGGGTTGGTGTACTGATCAAGGGCATGGGATGATTTTTTGGTTCAGTTGTAACAACACATACATTACTTATGTTCAATGAATCTACTTTTGCAATATAATAGTATGCTATTGCTGTCTTATACAAGTTATGATTGATTCAAATAATGTTTTTATTTAACTATGGTTTAGGAGATGTATGTTGTTAAAATTGGGTGATCCTTAGGATATCTATTACTAGGGTACACTATGCACGTGAAGTCTCTTAAACTTTCTTTCAATCTGAACAGTTAGAGAGAAATAGGGAGATGGATATCATCTTGTGGCACATCACATGTAGGCTATCTTATATGTTCTCTAATCCTAATGATCACAAGTTTAATGAAGACAAGCTGAGAATTATGCAAAATAAGTTCTTAGAAAACTACTTTGATTCATTAGAAAAGGGTGACACTTCTGTTGGAATGAAAACAGATGGAATGCTAAGTGTGCATAATGATCTAATTGAAATCAAAGGTACCACATATTCAACAAAGGTAAACACCTTTAATGAGTATGTTGCTTTTCTAAACCTACTAAAACAAGATGAAATAATCAGTCAAGAGTGGGACACTTTTAGAAGCAAATTTGATAGAGTAGTCAAATGGTTTTATGAAAAATACTTAGAAAAACCTCTGCCTGGACCTATACCTCCCAAAATCAATGGAGTTACAATCCACTTAATGGATTTGTACAAACTTGTGGAGAGCTTTGGGGGATATCTAAGTGTCTACTTTGCAAGAGAGTTTGGAAAGATAGGGGAAATACTAGGACTGTCAATACAGGATGGAGAAGAAGTAAGAAAGTGCTATATCAATTTCTTGGATGTGTTTACATCCTATTACAAGACTGCAAGAGTGCCAAAACAAGAACACAACACTGTTCTTAGTATGCCTACAGAGACTGTAGAAAAAGGCAAAGAGTATACCTGCCCAGCATTTCATCAATGTGATTTTGGTGATAACCAAGCACCCAACAAGGAAGCAGCAAGCACAAAAGGAAAGGAGAAGATTGAGCACTTTGGGATTATACTTGAAGATGCAAGAAGGGATGAAGACAGCCATCAAATTCAACCTATTTCACCAAACATCAAAAGAAGTCAGACAAAGGACAAGGACTTACAAGGAATGATCAAAACATCAATCAATTCAGACAAGACAGACACAAACAGCAGCTCAAGTGATGACTTCACCATCATTGCCTGAAAGGAATCATGAAAAAGGAAACAAGATTGAAACTGTTTAAAGCTTATGACCTTAGAGGGGAGAATGTTGGAAGTTCTAAGTTCATAAACTCTTCACAGTTTCACAAATGCTTATGTAATATGTAATTATAGTTTTAAGTTAAGTCTTGCAGGCACATTGTATATATAGTAAAGTCCTGCACGATTTCTAGTATGGGTCAAAAGCCCAAAAACAGACCCATAAGTTAGTTATGACAGTTATATGTGAAGGGACATACCTGTTGGTGCATTTGAACCAACACAACCCTTCACTTCATACCTGTTCATAACATATAAATAGATTGTAAGTATGTCAATTCAAATTAATCAATATAAAAAAGTACTTTGCAGATATACCTTGTTCTTTTTCCCTCCAAATTCTTTTTTTGCTTACTCTGCACACTGCATATTGCAGACTTGTTCATTTGAACCAAACACCCCTTTACAGTCATTCAAACATGGTTATATCTAAATCCTTCTTGGAGAGAAGGTGGTCAAGGCCAAGTTTAAGTGCCTTTGGCCTCCCCAACATATGATACATTTGGGAAAAATTATTGTTTTTCTTAAAAATTAACACTACATCGAAAAAATGCATAGGTGTCCCGGGCACCCGCTGGATCCGTCCCTGAAGCTACGTACCTCACATGGTTTTAGGCTAAAACCATGTGAGGTACGTAGCTTAGCTCTAGCTGCTAGCAGGTGTAGGTGTCCGATTATGGGCAAAACCCCCTTAGGTTGAGGAGGGTTTTTCGTCTCAGCATTGCTCACCCTTGCCTTCTTCTGGTACAAGTTGTCTATTACTAAGTTATTGAAATGATAATAATGGCTGTTGAGATTGAGAGATGTACTCCATGAATTCTTATATTTGAAATATAAACGCGTTTAAACGTGCATACATATGATTCTTTTTTAACCGCGCATTTATAGTTGATCATCCTTTGGTTGTATATCATTAACTTGTAGTTTAGTACTTTAGTTTATGATATATTACCAAAGTAGAGAGAGAGACACACACACATATATGTTTCATTTCTTTAGTGATACATAATAGTAACTAAGTAAGGTATGAGTTGATTATTAGTTTCAATAATTGAAGTAAGGTAGATTAGGTTCAATATATGATGTGTTATTAAGCTAATATTTGGTATGTGTTTGAAGCAGAATTGCATAATGCGGAATCATTATCTTTAGACGTTTGTTTTTTACATAATGAATTGCAGCAGGTTCTTTGTTATCAACTGAACACAATAATCTAAATCTACTTGCTATCCACAAAACACATTGCATACGGAATACAACATCGTTACTTGTTGCATATTTTGCTCACATTTATACAATTATACCTACACACACTCTTGCCTGAGTTTTTTCTGCAAGCAGTCTCGGGTAAGGGCGTGAATGTCTATATCCTATCTTCCACGACCCAGCTCATGCGGGATTGGGCATTGTTGTTGATAAACTCAAATATCCATTATCTGTTTCCAACATTCAACTCCATGCTATAAACCTGTAACAACAAATTAGAGACGTATTTTGGTGTTATAGCAGTTTCCCTTTTATCAAAGATTTGCTCTTCACCCGTTTGAAATAAGAAACAACCCAAATCGACCCAGTCATAGTTACATGGGTCAAAACTGGGATGTCTAATAAACAATAAGAATCAAACATGAAAACCCTGTGGGTTAACCTTTATTATCCATCACTATTTATAGATTACAAATGTAACATAAACCTAACCCTAATGGACCCGAAGCTCACACACGGGCTTGTGCCATATTTATCATCTAGTAGGCATTTATCCACTTCTGATATACAAATATCAGATTATGTGATATAAGACTATAGATGATTTTATCGTTTTTATGATTGAGTTCTATTTCTTACATTCTTTACGTACATCTCATCTTTCTGTATCAATCTGAATATTTAAATTAAACAATTACAGATGAAATATGAAAAATGCTAATTAAATTACTACAAGAACCAAAATCATATCATGTTCTTTGTGCACATATTTTTTACTTTGTACGTGCGTATAATTATACTAGAGGTGTGTAAGTAAATTCAGGAAGACGGGAATTGAACTAATATACTGAAGTTTTGTGGTTAATAAATATGTTGGGAAAATGAAGATATAAAGGACTAAACTCTCTGTTTATTTTATATCACATATGGCTATGTATAGCCTTTTCAATACAGAAACGTGGAACAAAAAATTAGGACCAAATACTACTCATGACTCTCCTTAAGAATCGGTACATGACCCTCAACAACTCAAATACTTGGTCAAATGAAATACTAATTCAAACTACCAAACTAAAACATATAATATATATAAAACATAAATACTTATTAAAACCTTCAGCCATGCATACGTGAACCCCGTTAAATAAACGATTAACCCAACATATACCATCCAAATTACATTTATTTTCAATTTATTATTTAAACAATAATAACCTCATTTATTTTACGAACATGATCATGAAATCAAAACATATTCTGACATTATTCAAATACTATGTTGTGGTTTGGAATTGGGTAGATTGATTGACACCAATATGTATCATTCATTGGCATAATGATACATATCTACCTATAAACGAGGGCCGAGAATAACTTCAAGTGGGAAATCTTTTATGTTTGTTAATCCAACGCTTTTACTCATATCAACCGGATCCTTTGATGGCTTGGATAGCTCAAATGCTTGTATTAAACTAGCTAACGTAAAATGTAGAATTGTGAGTGCAAAAGAAGCACCAACGCACATTCTTCTATCACTACCAAACGGAAGAAATTCATATTGTTGACCCTTGTAGTCAATATCCATGTGGCTTGTCAAGAACCTTTCTGGTCGAAATTGGTTAGGATCCGACCAAACATTAGGATCACGATGTAATTTCCATACATTTACCATCAAGCGAGTGCCTTTTGGAATGTTGTAGCCAGCTACAACGCAGTCATCCATGGACTCGTGAGTACCTGGGATGGGCGAGGGTGGGTATAAGCGCATTGTCTCTTTGATGATAGCTTGGAGGTAAACTAGGTTTTTTATATCTGATTCCTCCACAAGTCTATCTCTTCCAACATGAACATCAAGTTCATCTTGAGCCATTTTCAGTGCTTTTGGGTTGTTGAGCAGTGCCGATAAGGCCCATGTTAAAGTCACATGTGTTTCAAGGCCTCCTGTGAGTATGGTCTGCGACATTGAAAAGTATGATATATAATCAGTTACATATATATACATCTTATAGCCAACGAAATTTGAATTTTTGAGACATAACTCTATATGGACCATTTAAGAAGTACTTGGTGAAGAAAAAAATAATTGAGACGTAGATATAGAATGAATCGTTAGCTTACTAGACATGTTGCTTTGATAACTGTATCTTGGTCAAGTCCTGCAAATTCATGTCTAGAAGCACCTTCAAGAACGGAAAGTAATATATCCATGAAATCATCCTTGCCTTCATTATGCTCTTGAGACTCTCTTTGTTTCCGGTGCTCTTGTAGCCATCCCTCAAAGATATTGTCCATCTCTTTCGCTATTTTTTTTCATCTCTTTCTGATATCCTCCCAAATCCAGACACTTAACATAGGGAAGGAAATCTGACACCACAAAAGTCTCCAATAACTCAAAGAACTTTCTTACCACCGCTAGAACATGATCACCTTCTTTGTCGCTTGGAGGAAACCGCTTTCCCGAAATCGTTCTTGTTGTAATGTTTAATACGAAGTTCCCAAATAGTTTTTTGATCTCCACATGTAGTTTATCATAATGTGTAGTCTTTTTGTTACTTACCCAAGCCTCATAGATATCTTTCATCGAAGTTCTAACTTCTGGGACTCGAATATATGTTATGTTAGTTATTTAGGGTGTGTGTCATAATCCTGGATAACTCGCTTATATCATATAAAAGTCCACTTTCCGTATAAAGTATTTCGACCCTTATCAATGTCTGGGTTGCACGAAATCTCTATCGGGATAATATAAGGAGTATAGCAATTTATGTTCTAGGCACAAGAATCATAAATCAAGAACAATGAAGGAATTGTATGTGTATTTTCGTTCTATTCAATGAGACTAATCAATCTGTCAATAAAACAGATTCTAGATGACAGTTAAGCAGTTAAAGTTGGTTAAAACCAACTTTCACAACTGTTTTCAACAGTTACACGGCTAGCAGTACTAACTACTTAGTGCTAGCAGTACTAACTACTTAGTACTGCTAGTGGAAAACTAAGTGCTAGCAGTACTAACAACTTAGTACTGCCACTGTAATTTTGTCATGGTCGAAAACATATTAACTCAACGAGTGTGTACTCCACACTTCCCTAACTCGTATCCAAGCTAAGTATGAAATCTCATTAGTCTCTAGTAAATCGTCATTACCTAAATGGCCGTTGATGACACTAAAATCACCAACAAATCCCCCCCATTTTAGTGTAATCCTTGATTTACTAAAACATATATAAAGATATATGCTATTATGTTAAAACAAACATAACGAAACAAACAAATGCATAAATGAAAATGTCTTGCGATTGAATTTTCATCTTAGTATAATACACATTCCAAATATTCGAAAATCGGGGTGTCGTAACGATTGAACCCGTCAATCCATTTGAATACCTGAAGATACTATACACATTCGTTTCTACAACACTCTAAAGTTCATTTACTTGACACTTTACAAGCCATGTGTCCCAATCCATTAATGAACATATAGGAAGCCAAGTCCAAGCTTCTTGAAGCGGCAAAACTTCATGTTCACATAGGTGTTGCCTTCATTATGCTCTTGAGACTCTCTTTGTTTCCGGTGCTCTTGTAGCCATCCCTCAAAGATATTGTCCATCTCTTTCGCTGTTTTTTTCATCTCTTTCTGATATCCTCCCAAATCCAGACACTTAACATAGGGAAGGAAATCCGACACCACAAAAGTCTCCAACAACTCAAAGAACTTTCTTACCACCGCTAGAACATGATCACCTTGCTTGTCGCCCGGAGGAAACCGCTTTCCCGAAATCGTTCTTGTTGTAATGTTTAATACAAAGTTCCCAAATAGTTTTTTGATCTCTACATGTACTTTATCGGAATGTGTAGTCTCTTTGTTACTTACCCAAGCCTCATAGATATCTTTCATCGAAGCTCTAACTTCTGGGACTCGAATATATGTTAGCATGTCAATACGCCTTTGAGAGACAAGCTCCATCGTGACCATTTTGCGCATTGTTCGCCAGTAATCTCCATAAGGACCTAAACCAAACATGGCATAGTTATAACCCATGAGCTCTACAGCCAACGACTTTGGTCTAGTAGCAAACACCATGTCATTTTTTGTGAAACACTCTTTAGCGATATCCCCATCACTCACCACCAAAGCTTGGTAAATACCTAGTTTGACATTAAAGATAGGACCGCAAGTTTCGGCCATTTTACTTAAAACCAAGTGCGGCTGTTCAGCTCCACCTGCTAGAAGGTGTAGGTGTCCGATTATGGGCAGAGCACCATGTGGTTGAGGTGGGCTTTTTTTCTCACCCATCTTTTGGTACAATATTTGTAGTTTTAGTAAAATTATTGTAATAATAATAATAATAACTGCTGCTCAGAATGAGAGATGTATCTCCATGTGTTCTCAGATTATTAACAATGATCACTTGCTACCAAGCATATCTTATATATCATCCTTCTTGTGCTAAATATTTTGGTAACGCATGTTTGGTTTACTATAACTGTTTGGTTCCCTAGGGTGGGTAGTGGGTTTGAGTATTCACCAACTCACTGTCTTGAAACAGATGGAAATAACCGAACCACGTCTACAAAATGCAGTACCATGCATAAAGCCAACATGATGCTCCATGGTTAGATAACCAAGATATTAACGAATACCACATATGATCGAGAAAACAGGAAAAAAAAAACCTTCGTCAATTAATAATGAATCAAGATCAGATAGTTGCTTAATATAAGTTTTTCAACTAAACATTGTGAATAATTCTCTGCTGTATAAACATGATAGTAAAAAGTATAACATTACAGAATATTATTGTTGTGCAAATGACAAAAAAAGGAAGACCATTTATATATAATCAATAGAACTCTAATACGACGTCGTTTCTGTACAAAAAAATCACTGTTCAAATTCGGCACTACTCATGGCCCAATCCAACGCATTTAATCCAGCCCATCCATATTTGGCCTGTGTCTGCTAAATATCTGGCATAAAGATATAAACGTCCCACTTCTATGATCCTCTTTAATTCTCTCTTCGGGTATATATGGTGTGAGTCTTAGTGTCGTGGGTGCTGATGAGGTACTCTATGTATATGTGATTTGGTTATTTGATATCAGGGTATTTGTGAAGTTTTAATTATATGATGTGATTGAGTTGTACCAAGATTGGAAGGTATGCTTTTACTTTTTCAAAATTAATGAAATTTGACCATTGTCGTTTTTATTACATTGGTTGACCTACCGTTGCCCTTTATTGATTCTAGAGTTTCTGATTGTTGGATACAAAATCTATCCATTTTTATGCAATATGTCTTAAGGTCGGTAGCTTAAAGTTATATCTTATTTGGTTGTTTATTTGTTCATGAATGATGACAACCCAGCGACACGAGACGACGACGTGTGCTGAATCAAATAATAATATTTATGATGTTCGCGATTATATGTTTTGTGGTTATAACATACGGACGCAAACCTAGTATTTTGGCGGGTTTACCTCAATCAGATTGTTGTTGCAGCCAAGGTGCTTTGGCGAGGCAACATGACCCCGGATAGGGTTGCAACCACAAATGCTTTTTCGTTATGCTTTTATGTTTGCAGACATGAATCTCATACTTCATTTGGCGGTTGAATGTTGATTGACTTTTACTTGGCTGTGATGATCTTAAGAATATGTTGACTTACCGCGGTTAGTGGAAGGATGGCAGAGTGCGAGTGTTGCTTGCCTCAGCAACCTCCATGAGCGCATGCATGACGTCAACTACTCTGAGCCAAATTTATTACGTATTTGTTTCATATTTGCTGGCTACTGGACATGATAACTTGGCTAGGTAACATGACCCAAGCTATGCTTGCAACCACAAATGCTGTTTCGTTTTGCTTTTATATTTGCAGACATCAATCTAATACTTCATTTGGCGGTCGAATGTTGATTGCCTTTTACTTGGCTGTGATGATCTTTAGAATATGTCGTTTTGCTGCGGATAGTGAAAGGATGGCAGAGTGCGAGTATTGCTCGCCTCAACAACCTTCATGAGCGCATGCATATCATCAACTACTCTGAGCCAAATTTATTACGTATTTGTCTAAGATTTACTGCCTACTGGACATGATACCTTAGCTAGGTAACATGACCCGGGCTATGGTTACAACCACAAATGCTGTTTCGTTATTCCTCATAATAGCTACAGCAACTTCTTGAGCACAGATGAATATATTCATAATACCAATTGGCCTTTTCTTGGTGGTTTGAGATCCAGTTGTGGTTTCACGATGGTTAAAACTAAGGTTTTTTTTTCGGCCGTTTTTGGTCCAGAACGCTACTCGAAGCTTTGTGTATACAAAAGGTATGTAAATACTTTCGATTATATTTCTTTATTCCAACTGGGTTGTTATGAGTGTCACCTATTCAAAATTGGTGTTTTGTAAAAGACAGTGGTTTCATTTGGCTATAAGGCTATAATGATGTATATCTGTGTTTATATTTTTTGGTGTAGCAATATATCAATACCGGTATTTTGGCGGGGTAACCTGAATGGTTTATGTTGAGCCAAGATTGCCAGGTATATTGGCGATGTTGGTAACTTCATCCCGGGTTACTGTTTTTTGCCAGTCCATTTTGGTGTTGGTTGTGCTTTTTATTTGCTGACCTTGAATACCTTACATTTGGTGATTGAAACAATGCCGTTTCGATGTGTTGTTTTCAGAATTGTTTTTTTGGAATTGCATTCTTGGTCTGTTAATTTGTCCGGGTCCAAAATTTTTGCGTTGTCATTGGTTATATATTTGTCTAAAATGATGTAACTTATGGCCTTTTGTTCATGGATCTTTATTTTGATGTTTAGTTTTTTATTTTTGTGTCATTGTTTTCAGCTATCATGTTGACTCAGATGCATAGTAATGCCTTCATGTGGGGGGGGGGGAAAAAAAAAGGGGGGGGGGGGGGGGGGATATACGGGGTCCCTGACATGTAAAGAAATAAGCTAATACTTCTGGATATGTTTTCATGTTTAGGAAATGTTAGGTG
This sequence comes from Tanacetum coccineum, assembly GCA_026074375.1. Classification (NCBI taxonomy): domain Eukaryota; kingdom Viridiplantae; phylum Streptophyta; class Magnoliopsida; order Asterales; family Asteraceae; genus Tanacetum; species Tanacetum coccineum. The sequence goes on from BQNB010009911.1 coordinate 35,094, forward strand.
AATGGCAATGTAAGATTGATAGCAGCAAGTGTATGCTTTTTTGGGTATTGTGGCATGTCTCTATTTCAAATGGTAAGCAATCATGTAAAGAGTTTCAAAGTTTCCTCCTCACAAAATTATTGTCATTAATTTGTAATGCTGAGTTTTTTTACTATTCACATATATTTGACAGGCCTCCTCTTTATAAAAGTAGCAGAATACCTTTCCGACAAACGAAAAAAAAAGCATGTCCAAAGTAGTCCCGCAGCAACGCGCGGGTACTTTGGCTTGTTTTTAATCAACCTTCTTCTGCAAGTAATCTAGTTTAACAAGAGTTGCCCCCCTCACAAGTTGGTCCAGAAATTAACAAGTTTGGGCTAATTTTTAGAGCCAAACTCTCAAAACTTCGAAAACTTAGGATGCGTCAAGCTTTAAAAGTTTAATATCATAAATTTATGGGCCGGTCTTCTTTTCTACTATATCAACTTATCAAGGATGTGAAAATAGTGCCAAAAATCAGACTCACTTGTCAAGTCCCAACTCCCAAGTCCCAACTCCCAATTGCAAATCATGATTTAATTTTTTATAAAAAGTTTTAGCATATAGCTTTTGCTAAGTTTTAGTATCATGATATCAAAAGCGTGCGTTGATAAGTGTCATATTTTATGTAGCTTTTGCTTCGATTGCGTTTCTAATCATTGATATTTTGTTTACACGGTGGGATAGCCCCACTTGCCCAATTCACACAAAGAATGTGGCATTTCATCATTACTGGAAAGACTTTTGAACAACGTTATCAACTGGCGTATTTTATATATATATATATATACATTATTTTATAGGAATATACGTAACCGTTAGTGACTTGGTGTATATGATTCTAAAATTCATTTATTCGAATATTGTAATTAGCAAATATAAAAATAAGATGATATGCTTTGTGTTTCGTCTCCGCAAAATTATCACAGAGATTGTATAACGGTATGGTATTCATGAGATCTTTCGAACCCACTTGGTTCAAGTAATGTCTATCTTTTATATTTTTATATAATAAAATAATTACATTATTTCGAAGTTTTCTATCAAATTAAATTTTATGAGAAAAAAATTTGGACCAATCATAAAGCTTGATTTTGCCACATAGGTAAAATCATGCGATCTGATTGGTTAAAAAAAGTCAAAATTGAATCCAATTTAGTCAAAATTAAAAAATTTGGTGGAAGAATTTGGTAAAAAACATATAAAAATATGTGTCAAATTTATGAAAACAAAAACTTAAAAAAATGAGGTAATTAATTAAACTTTAGTGGTTAAATTTTAAATAAATAATACGGAATTAAGTGTAAATTTATAATTTTTTTATATTTTTTAATAACTTTTGAAAATAAACAAATAACCCTTATACTTTTTACCTTCTAGACTTTATACTTTAAAAATACAACATATATAAAATCTATTTAAAATTTATATAAGAATATATAAAAAAAACATATTAAACTCGCATATTATGTGCAACATGATATTATTAGATAAATTTGGACAACAACATCAACACTCATGTGAGTTAAACTAAGTTAAGTCTTTAATCAAAACAAAATATTTACAAAATATTAATCAATGTTTAATAACAGTTTTTTTAATTGATCCGCTCGAGCCACCGGGTCACAGTTCAACCGGGTTTTTCAGTAAAATCGGCTTCCGGCCACCGACCGGTTCACGGTTCAACCGACCGGGTCAACCCGGGTTTTAAAACACTTATATTAATACATAATGAACTTTTTTTATGTAGAATCACGTGCATAATTATTAGCTTTTACTAATATCACAATTATAAAACATTAAACACGAAAAAAAAATTATAAGCCCGTATATTAAATAAAAATTTTAAAATAAATTTGATTTATATGTAAGTCTCGTACGTGTACGGGACTTATAACTAGCATGTTAATAACTATAAAACATGTGCATGGACTTAAAGCTTGAAATGGTCGTATCACTCTCATAGTCCCGTGCATACTTTGATAAGAATCAAATTATTTCATTAGGTTAATTTAATACCGTCCTTTTGGTATAGAAATTCGTATTGTCCTTTATGGACTCGTTTGTAACCATATGTGCGTCAATATCAGATAGTGTTGTGGCCCAGATTTGATTCGCATAATCGCATGCTTGGTGGTGTCGATTTCCAGCCAAAACACGGTATTGTCTGGCACGCAATGTCGAGGTTGATTATTTGTGTATGTCATTTGCCTTTTTAGCTACACAAAAGCTTATGGCAACAAGGTATTTGGACTTCTAGCGTCACATCTTGCATCACAAAATTATGCAATAAGATTCATTGTCTTTTTCAATATTACTATTGTTTTACAAAAAAAAAATATTTGACTCATAGACGGTCTTGTGTACTACGCACCTAACGAATTACGAATACATAAGACGGGTATTTATGAATATAAACAATGAAGTTGTCGTCCCGATTCATTGTGTTGATTAAGTTATTGAAAAATGAAATTGGGGTACTTAATTCACGGGCTAGGGTTAGTGTGCAATAATTGAGTAGTGTATATATTTATTTATTTTTAAAGTAAACAGAATAAACTTCTTTGGACTGATAAAAAGGTCGTAGTAAAGAAAATATATCGGACGAGTATCAGATTCGTTGAAATTGATATATAATTGAGTAATATACATAAACAAAATGTCTAGAAATCCATGTTCAAGGTACGTGATGCGTTATAAGTTGTTCAGTCAAATATTCGACTTTGGCAAATAAGTTTGGCAACTAAATGTGAAAGGCAAAAATAAATAAAAAGATGTTATGATGCAATATCACAACACATAATAATTTATTGTGAAAATATTATTTTGTAAACTATCTGTGGATATAACATTTCTTTTATTATTTATTAGGTATACTTAAGAGTTATAATTAAATGAGAGGAAAATATAAAATGAGAAAAATAAAAAGTAATTATAACAAAACATTCGATATTCAACGATTTAAAATAGATGAATCATAATGTATTTTTTAGTTCAAAGTTATATACATATACATATATTAGATGCATTTCATCATATTAGTTTAATACAATGTATTTTTCGTCTTCTACATGTTAAATGTAGTTTTAGTGCCACTTTGCATCTTGTGCACTTTGAAATAACTTTGAAAAGATAGGTGAGAGGCTGAGGCTAATAGAAAAAATTGCATCTTGGTTACATTGCGAGACTTGGATAAAAAGATAGATGACGGTCACGCTACTGATGTGAATAGGACCACTCGAATTAATATTATGCAAGAGCTCCAAGACCTAAAGAAATGGACCTAGTTCAGAAATCAAGAGTTAAATGGGAGGTAGAGGGAGATGAAAATTCGAAATTCTTTCTTTTCTTTCATGGTCTTATTAACTCTAGAAGGAAATCTCAAATGGTCCAAAAGATCATGCTTGATGGTGTTTGGAATACCGAACCTAAGGACATCAAATCAGCTTGCCTTGACTTCTACAAAGATAAGTTTAGTTGCCACGACTCCCTAGTTTCCTTCCCTCCAATGTTACCGGCTCATCGTCTTAGCATTGTTGATCCGGATTTTCTTGAATCCATGGTCTCTATAGATGAATTAAGGCAGCGGTTTGGGATTGTGGTAGTCAAAAAGCTCCGGGGCCGGATGGTTATTCTTTCATGTTCATTAAAAAGTTCTGGGATCTTCTAAAGCACGATATTCAGTCATTTGTGGCTCGCTTTTTCTCTACTGGTACGTTTCCCCAAGGTTCAAATTCAGCTTTCATTACGTTTATCCCTAAAGTGTCTAACCCTTTCTTTATCAAATACTATAAACCTATTTCTCTTATTGGCATTCATTACAAGATTGTGGCTAAAATCCTTGCTAATAGATTATTCAAGGTCATCGACTCTATCATTAGTCCCGAGCAATCTGTTTTTATTACGGGGCGGCAAATCTTTGATGGCCCTCTTAATCTTAGTGATACTATTGATTGGTACAAGAAACGTAAAAAAATGATGTTATTCAAAGTTGATTTTGAAAAAGCCTTTGATTCTGTAAGCTGGAGGTACCTTGTTTATGTTCTTGATAGACTGGGCTTTGGTATTAAATGGCGTAATTGGATTAAAGATGGATTAGCGTCGGCTAGGACTTCTATTCTCATTAATGGGAGCCCTACATCAGAGTTTTCTTTAAAAGAGGTTTGAGGCAAGGGGATCCTCACTTGCCTTTTCTATTCATTATTGTTATAAAGGGTCTTCATATGGCCCTTAACGATGGTTTAGCTGCTAATATGTTTCATGGCGTCAAGGTCGGTTACCCGGGTATGCACCTTTCTCATCTCTTTTACGCAGACGATGTTATTATCCTTTCTGAGTAGAATCTAAATGTTATGTAAAATATTATTCGGATCCTCAATATTTTTTACATTGCTTCTCGGCTGAAGATTAATATCCATAAATCTAATGTATAAGGAGTTGGAGTTTCGTCTAATGAGGTAGAGATCATGGCTTTCTACACGGGATGTGAAGTTGGTTTTTTCCCTTTCACTTATCTTGGTTTACCTATTGGTTCGAATATGAGTCGTATCGCGAATTGGCAGCCTATCATTGACCGTTTTAAGGCTAGATTATCGGGCTGGAAGGCCAACCTTCTCTCTATTGGTGGTCGCCTCACTCTCATCAAATCTGTGCTCGGTAGCCTTGGTAATTATTATTTATCTATTTTCAAGGTCCCCAAAACGGTTGTTAAATCTCTTGAAAGTTTACATGTTTCTTTCTTTTGGGGTAGCTCCGAGGACTCCAAGAAGCTTGCTTGGGTTAAATGGTCGAATATTCTAGCCTCCCTTGATTAAGGAGGTCTCGACGTTGGCATACTTAAAGAGTTCAATATGTCCCTTTTATTGAAATGGAGATGGCGTCTTTTCCATAATCCGAATGCTTTATGGGTTCATGTGTTAAGGTGATTCATGGTGATGAAGCATTTATTGATATTAGAGGCTGTCACACTAATGGGGTCTAGGCTAGCATTGTCGGGTCGATTTTTCACATTCACTCGAGTGGTATTGTTTCCCTAAACTCCATTCGTTTTAAGGTTGGCGATGGCCCTTCCATTCGCTTTTAGAAAGATACCTGGTTAGGCGACGATCCTCTCTATATCAGATATAATAGATTATATCACCTGGAAAAAACAAAGATTGCATTATTCAACAACGCATTACAAATGGTTCTTAGTTTTGGGATTGGAGTAGACCAATTAATGTGGGAAGAACAAAAGCTGAATTCGATGCTCTTATTTCTGATATCGCCAACTTGGAGCCTGAAGAGCTTGTTGATTCTGATACTTGCATTTGGAGTATTTCTCATGACGACAAATTTTTAGTGAATTTGGTTAGGAAGCATATTGATGAGCTCTCTCTCCTTTCCTTATCTCCAAGTACCCGGTGGTGTAAGATTATCCCTAGAAAGGTTAGCATTTTCATGTGGCGGATATTTTTAAATAGGCTTCCAAATCGTTTAAACTTATCTTCCCGAGGTCTATACATTGATTCGATTATGTGCCTGGTTTGCAATGTTTCTGTGGAAACAACTGCCCACACTTTCTTCTCTTGTGACACAACTTTTGTTGTTTGGCATCTCGTTCGTGTTTGGTCAGGTTCTATGTTCCCTTCCTTTTCCTCATGTGGCGAGTGGGATATTTAGTTTCAGTCATGGCACGCCTCAAAGGAAAAGAAGGACCGCGCTTATGCCATCTTTGCTGCTTCCTGTTGGACCTTATGGTGGTTTAGATATATTATCACTTTCAACTCTCATTCTATAAGAAAAAGTGATATTTTCGATTTTATTTGTCTTGTTTCTTTTTCATGGCTTAAATTTAAAGTCAATCTTTGTATTAGCTGGAACGATTGGTTGCAATCGCCTTTGTAACTCTCTAGCGCCTTGCTAGTTTTTATTTTTATATATCTTAATATGCCGTTAAAAAAATGAACAGAAGTACATCTAATTGAAATCAGTGCATCTCAAATGTGCGATTATAGTTACTATGTATTTTTCATTGTGTCCTACCGTATAAATATATATATAAATTATTTGCGTTAATTATGTTGAGTCTTATTGTCTTAGTTAACCTTTTGTAGTTTTGTAACTTTTTTCAAACTTTTGATTGTCACTTTTTTACTGAAGGTTCATAATATGCATTCAAATGATTAATATGTGAACAGAAGTAATAAATTTAGGATGTCAGAAAATTATCAACGTAGCAAGTGCTAGATGAGAGATTAGCAAGACAGTAAGAACAACGGTTTAAGGATTAGCAACCCTGCATTTCACCGTGGTCGTACGTAATATAATATAGTGGTTACAACATATCAATATGACTTATCAGTTTATGCTATCTTTTATTATCGTGTTTTTACGTTTTCAGTGATAGTCTTACTTTGAGTTTAATTATTGGGTTATTCTCTCTTATACTGGGCTTGCAGTCCGCTTATGTACTTGAGTTAATTTTTAGGTTACTCCTCATTATATTGTTTTGACCAATATAGATTTAATTATTGGGCCTTACTCATTCCCGTATGCGGAAAGAAAATGTGTTGTGCATGTCTTACCTATTTCGCGGATAGTAAAGAATGAATGCATAATATTTTTCAATATTGGTGAAGTTAGTTAGACTTCACATAGTTCATTAATAATAATAATGCAGAAAAATAATCGATAATATCCTCGACGATAGTAGTAATCTATCGCGGTTACAAAAGAAGGGGATGCTCACAACTAATAGCTATATGTAGCACTTCTTGAGGTTTCGGACATTCCATGTCTAGAGAGGATGTCTTAGCTTCTGTTCCTTAGCTTGTAGGCTCCTTTTCCTAGTACTTCAACCACTTCATAAGGTCTGTGTAAACCGTAGAGGGAGGGGGGGTTGAATACGTTTCCTTTCAAAAACTTTAAGATCAAAGATTACATGACTCTCTGCCGGCGGTCCCATAAATATATGGGGGCCGCCTAGTACATCAGGGGGCCGCCCTATTTAAAGGGACCGCCTCCAGAAGAGGTTTTCGGACTAGATCATTTGTATCAAATCACCAATCAAGTTTGACGCAATATGAGAAGTGTCGATAATGGATTTAAAATAACTAGCGCATATTCTACCAATATATCCACACTCACAATGTTTACTACAAAGAGCTACACAACCATGACTAACACAACATACACAACAATGCACACAATCATAAGCACAATGCAAGTGTAAAAGTAAAGCGATAAATGTAAAGACATAAGTAAAGAGAAAGGTAAAAGAAAATGCAAACCGACACGATGATTTATAGTGGTTCGGTCACGAAGCTCCTCTTCGCCCTACTCCACTCCTCGAGTATCCAACTTGAGAGTTACTTCACTAATCAACAAGCTCCCTTTCGGCGGAGAAAACCTTATACCAATGCTTACATTATTTTCCGACACTAAGCTAGATGTCGAGTCCTTCTTCGGGTACAACCAAACCCGTTATGTTTTATGGCCCAACATAACAAACCTTGTGTTTTATATCCTAAACACATAAACCGCGTCGCTTACATTATTTTCCGACACTAAGCTAAATGTCGAGTCCTAATCTTAGCTAGAACCAATCTACCACTTCACCAATGTATTTTAAGGCCTAAAATACTAACCAACCCACAATAAACTCATCCAAATATATACATCATTTGGATCTACACACTACTAAAGATTGGAAGACATGGACTCGATCTATATGTAACAAATATTACAAATGGACTAACTAGACTACATAACTTCGGATCTTGAAGATGATCGAAGTTTTTCCCTTGCACTTGAGGGAAGAAGGAAAGAGTAGAAGATTGGATCACATTTAAACAATATTAAACAAGTTGAATGATCAAAGATTTAGAGAGATTTAGTGAGATCTGGAGAGAGAAAGAACTGAGAGAAATTCATGCAAAAGGGTTGTGAAAATAGTTGGAGATGACCCACTATTTATAGAAGCTGACAGTCTGACATCTTAAGTCCTTCAACAGTCTTAAGTTAGTACTGGCAGTACTAACTTACTCTAGCAGTACTAACCAATTAATACTGGCAGTTGTAACTTGTGAGCAGTACTAAGTATGATAAGTTTAATTCCCAACACGTTCAATATGTCCCTTTTATTGAAATGGAGATGGGTCTTTTCCATAATCCGAATGCTTTATGGGTTCATGTGGTTAAGGCGATTCATGGTGATGAAGCATGTATTGATATTAGAGGCTGTCACACTAATGGGGTCTGGGCTAGCATTGTCGGGTCGATTTTTCACCTTCACTCGAGTGGTATTGTTTCCCTAAACTCCATTCGTTTTAAGGTTGGTGATGGCTCTTCCATTCGCTTTTGGAAAGATACCTGGTTAGGCGACGATCCTCTCTATATCAGATATAATAGATTATATCACCTGGAAAAAACAAAGATTGCTTTATTCAACAACGCATTGCAAATGGTTCTTGGTTTTGGGATTGGAGTAGACCGGTAATGTGGATAGAACAAAGCTGAATTCGATGCTCTTATTTTCGGATAATCGCCAACTTGGAGCCTGAAAACAATTAGTTGATTTCTGAACTTGATTGGAGTATTTCTTCATGACGACAAATTTTTAGTGATTTGGTTAGGGAAGCATATTGATGAAGCTCTCTCTCTCTTTCATTATCTCCAGTACCCGGTTGGTTAAGATTTTCCCTAGAATGGTTAGCATTTTCATGTGTCGATATTTTTAGTAGATATTCCTGACCTTGAAGAGTTTCGAACCCAGTTTGCAGTAGCAAAAAAACAGCAACTGTGTCCCAAACAAAAAAAAATTAGTGAGTCTTACCAAAATTATGGAAAAAATAACTAAATTATATCTTTATAATTGTACACTAGATACAAAGCACAGCAAAACCTGAACCCACCATTGGAAATCTCCAAAGAAAGGTGCCAAGATCCGATCCAAGAAAAGGCAAGAAATAGGTTTGCGCTATCAACATTGCTATACCATAATCCATACAGCTACAGAGTAAGTATATTACAACGCCACATTCCACAACATATTTCCAGCCTTTTCCTCTTATAAATCATAACAATGCAAGTTTAAACAATCTCAATTCAAAATAATCTTTAGGGAGTAAGATTCACCTGTGACGGAACCGTAATCGGCATGAACACAACACGAGACTGGTACTATGAATCATGTAGCAAGTGTTGATCCCTTCTTGACAGATCTTACTTAGCTTGTTAAAGCTTAGTTATATTAGATAAGTCCAAGATAACTATAGTAGAAACTAATATTAAGAATATCACAAACTATGCGGAATCTAGTTTGCAATACTAAGAAGAACAATGAAACAGTAAAAACAAGATCTCTACTAAACTTTCAATATATTGAATACTATTTTGAATTACAAAATAGCTATGAATACTAACTATGATTGCTATGAAAACTATGAATACTAATATGAAAACTAATTTCTAGATCTATGCCTTAGGGTTCCTTTTATACACCAAGGAAACCTAATTAATGGGCTTAAAAAATGCATCAAGTGATCATGCATATCTATTCCTAATATAACCCATGCATATCACTTTAGCAGTACTAAGTATATAACAAACAGTACTAACTAACAGTACTAATAAACTGGCAGTACTAACAATTTGTACTAGCATTACTAACTAAGCTTGACAGTACTAAGTCTTCTCATGGCAGTACTAAGTTGAACCAGCAGTACAAAGTTGTAGAAGCCCTTAATTCCCAACAATCCTCCCCTAAACTTATAATTGTCATTCACATCTACAAGTTTCTCTAATTTAAACCATTTGTGCTGAGAGGATGCTTCCAAAAACTTTACTGTCTTGGTCTGTTTACTAGTATAAAGATTTTCCTTAAAAGCTCATCTGCCATCATTGAATATTCATCTACTTACAGCTTGTTACACAACATCAAAGTCATAAGTGCTCTTGTCAATGGATAATCTTTCTCAACCAACATGAAAATATCATGTCATCTCTCTGTAGACACATGATGAATAACATATGTATCATATAACCTCCATTTCAAAGGATCATGCATATACCTTTGAAGCTTCCATAGAGTATCATCATCATCTGGTTCAAACAACCTCTTCAACTCTACCCAAAGTTCTCTTTCTTTATCTTCAGTAGGTTCTGTTGAGTCGGATCTTTCATGAACTAGACTCCATAGTTTGACTAGATCATCCCTGTCAAAATTCTTTAGCATATCTTCAAAGATCTGATATACCTCTATGTAATTACCTACTCTGAGGATCTTCTAATACTTTCTTGAGTCTTCAGTGTAAACTTCCCAGTCAATGATTAGGTATTTAGTTTGTAGGGCTTCAACATTCATCCCTTCTTCTGGAACTATGATCATTAGCTGTTGTAGTTGTTCTTAAGACAGTTCATCTTTTGATTCTTCAGCTGGTTCTGAGCCTTCTCCTATCTTTTGTCTCTTTGAACTTTCTTGATTAAGTTCTTGTTCAGCATCTATCTTTGAGCTTCCAGCTACAACTTTAGGAACTGTATCATCACTCTCCATTGGAGTAAAAGTATTTACCCTCTTCATTGTGGTCTCAAATAACTCCTTGACTTCATCAAAGGAAAGTTTCTTCAATTGTTGTAGAGTGTGACTTCCCATATTCTTGATATAATTACACATGTAAGTCCTTTGTTGAGCTTGAGTCATGGGCTTGTTCCTTCTTTGTTCAGCTCTTTGTTGGGCAAATTTTCTCTTTCTTTCATTTATAAGCTCTACAAGTAATCTTGCCTTGTCAGCTTCAGAGTATCTTTCTCTTTCTTGTGCTTGTAACCTGTGTGCTAACTCTTCATCAGCTTCAATTTGAGCTTGTATGTTATCCCATTCTTCAGCATTGAAAGTGCTAGCTTCTTCATGAACTCTGGCTATCCTTTGCCTTTCTTCTTCATCAAGTTGTTCTTGCAATCTCAGAGCTTCTTCCAACCCAAGTCTTTCTTGCTCTAGTTGCAACTTTGTCTTCTTCTGAACAGGTTCAGCTTCTTTCATAATAGCTTTGCCTTTATCTTTTCTTTTTGCTGCACTTCTTCTGATATACACTAAACTTTCAGCAGCAGTTTTAACTTCAGGGCTGGCAGTACTAACTTCTGCACCAGCAGTACTAACTGGTACATTAGCAGTACTAATATCAGGCTCAGCAGTATAATCTTCTTCAGGAGCAATAAACTCAAAATCAGGTTCTAAATCATGATGCCTCCCCTGAGTCTGTGCACTCATCTGCACTAGAGTAATTCCCTCATCTTCATCAATCTAAGCAATCTTCCTCCCCTGTTTTTCAAGCTCCACCATTTTTCCTTTGCCTTTGTCTTTTACTTGTGGAAGTTATGATTGTGAAGAAGAAAATGTTTTTGTAGATGCAGGTACTTGTTCTTCCTAATCATGAAATATAATTCCCTTAGCCCTTGGTCTAACAAATGTAACTGTTGTAGGAGCAGTTGTAACAAGCTATGGTTTTGCAGTTTGGATCTCAAGTCAAAATTGTAGCAAGAGTCAATTCTCTGGAATTTTCAATTCTTGGCTACTAGGCCTAGTAGTAACTACTTCAGCAGTACGAACTGGAATTGACTTTGTAGATGTAGCAACACTAACTACAGGCTCTTCAACCACCTTTTCAAACTTAATTTCCTGCTCTTCTAACACACTTGTATCAAACATCAGGTTATCATCATTCATCTCTTGAGTCTCATTCACCAAAGTCACTTCTGTTCAGCATCCAAGATCTTCAATTTTCTTCCCTGTTGGATGCATACTCCTGTGCTCCTAAAAATGGCATCAATTAGACTGATTCTACCCTGCTAGAGGAACCAACCTTTCTTAACCTTCTTAGCTTGAAATTCTTGACTTCCTTCTCTTTTCTAACTGCGGACTCTCTTCTTTAAACTAGTAATCTCCTTTGCTTGAGCACTCTTGGCTTTCTCCAAATCAAGGACCTTCTCCTGTAGGTTGGTACACAAACTCATCAATTTATCAAGTTGCATTCTATCCTCACCACTTGGAGGTGGATCATAGGAATGGGTAGAAACATGTTCCTCAGGAGTAGTCTCTTCAGTAGTAGGCTCTGTAGGAGCACTGTCCTTCCTTTGTTTCCTTTTTGTTTTTTTCTTTTGAGGTTTTGAGGATGATGGTTGAGTGATAATGGGTGTGGAATGGAAATCAGTAGGAGTAGCTAAATCTGCACCCATGTCTTTTGCAGCTTGAACTATCATTGTGGAGAATAGTGGAGACCTTCCAGAAAAACCCTTGCATGGTCTCTTCATGTTAGAAAATACATTCTTAGTGTGGGAAGGTGTAACATAAACCCCTATGTGCTTGGACATATTCTCTACTTGTTTTTCTAGGAAGACTTGCACAAATCTTAGATACATGAGAAATTTTACCCCACCATCCAAGTTCTTCACCATATTGTCAAAAATGTACTTGGAAAGTTTGAATTTTTAGTTTTTGGCAAGACATATGATAGCAGATGCCATAGTGCTACTAAATTCATTCCAGGATGTAGTCTTAGCACTAAGGCATTGCAGTATGGTATGGATAAGAAATTTCCATTGGGATAAGAAATAAGCTTTATATAATGTAAGCTTTTGAGTAAGATTTTCATACCCCATTCTTTCCAATTATGCAAAAATGGTAGCAGTGGGTAGACAATATGTTCCTTTAGCATCATCCAACTTAAGATCACTCCTTATACTTGTCTCAGAGATGATTACCTTCTTCTTGTCTACTAGGGCTTGTATCCGTCGTTCCCCATTAACTGTTTTGACCTTAGCAGATTTCCAATACAGGTAGTATAAATGGTTGGATTGAGCGTTAAGGCATATTGGACAGAACTTGCATTTAGAAAATCAATAATTTCCTCAAACCCATTACTTTCTTCGGGTTTCTCTAAAACGCAACTAAATTGTGAGTTTCAGCAAACTTTAGGGTCGACATTGTGATGGGTTTTGATGATTAAAGATGAAATTGAGTTAGGGTTTATGATTAGAGATGATAACAAGATGTAAAATTGAAAGAATGAGTGATTGAAACCCTTAATCGAAGTGTTTATGGGAACTACCTCAACAACATTAACTTGAAGTGCAGCTAAGTTAAGCTAACAGTATTAAACTACCAGGAGTAGGAATGTTGAATCCCAACATAGATCTTGCAACACTTGTTAAAGGGTTTGTTGTATTAAATAGATTAAAGACAACTATGCTAGAAACTTCCTTTGTTGTTACTAGGAGTATGCGGGAATCTACTATATTAGTAATTAGAGAATATGATTGTAATGTAAAACTATGATTGCAGTAGAATGAACTATGAATAATAACCAAAAAAGCTTTTCAATATTATTATGATGGAATAATCGAGTGACTCTGTTTAGTACTAGGTTTACAAACCTTGAAGCTATGAATGTGTCTATCGAGATGTGTTTACAACCAAAACCTAGGATCTCCTTTTATACACCAAGGAGTTCTTTACAAGATAACTACAAATCTTCTAAAATTCTATGAGATATCAACATATCTTCTAAATATATAAGATATACATTAAATCATTCCATACATATCACTTCACACATCTTTGATCCTCTGGCTGTTGTAATCTTCATGCGTCAATACTAAGTCTTCTAGCAGTATTAAGTTCAGTACTGGCAGTACTAACTTTTCTTCTGTACTAACTGGTTAGTACTGTTAGTTATATCTTGAGCAGTATTAAGTTCTTGAACTAGAAGTACTAACTTGTGAAGATTTATTCCCAACAATCCTCTCCTAAACTTGTGATTTACCTTTAAATCTTAAGTTTCTTTTGAATTAAATCTTCTTGTCTAGTTTGCTGAGGATGCTTCCAAACACTCTTCTACTGTTGTACTTGTGATTTGACAAACCTAATGAGCTCATAACCCATTGCACTTTGATGATCAACTTCTAGCCTTCTACTCAACATTTTTGAAAGAGTATCTTGTGACAGAGGATATTTCTTTTCTACCATCATGTGAATCACAAAACCAGTATCTATTAAAAGCACATGAACTCCACAGAAATTATGTAACTTCCAGTTTATCAGATTCCAGTCTTGTTGATTTCTCCATATTTTATCTTCTTCATTTGGTTCAATCATTGTCTTCAGATCTCCCCAAAGCAATAAGTCATAACCTTCTGGACTTTCTGTCTGAAATATTTCCTTGACAAATCTGTACAATTCCAGCACATCTTGCCTATCAAAATCATAAAGCATTGCACTAAATATCTTGTAATGTTTAACACTTCCATCTGCTCTTTTGATTTGATAATAGTTTTAATCATTTGCTAGAATCTGTGTCTCCCAGTCAAAACTATTGGGATACTTTGTTGCCATGATTCAATATTTAAGCTTTCTTCTTCTGGAACAATGTTTAAGTAAACTTGAAGTTCTTCTTTCTCAGTATCATCTTCTAGCTTCTGTTTCTTAGCACTTTCTTCACAAAGAGTTTCTCTTGCTCTTTTCCTAGCAAGTGATTTCTTTCTACTTCCTCTAGCTGGTTGCTTTTGAGTAAAACTTGAAGCTTCATCCTTTATAACAAATTCTTGTTGAAGATCAAATATAGATCTCTTCATTACTTCCTTTTCAATCTCAGAATCCTTAGATACAAAAGCTTGATTCTGATCCCATACTCTTTCAAATATAGGTCTAATATCTTCATAGCTCATTCCCTTGAAATGACTCAGCTTGTATCCTCCCTGATTCTTCAAATACATACACATGTTTTTCCTTACTTCAGCTACAGAGAAAGGTCTATTTTGAAGTGTATGATATCTTAGTATAGCAGGATCACTCAAATCAATATCATAAGCTTAAGCTACAACTTCTTCTCTTTCATCCAACTGTTTTTGCAATTCAAGAGCTGTTTCAAAATCAAACTTCTCTTGTTCTTGTTCTGCCTTGAACTTAGCTTGTTCTTCCTCAAACACCTTCTTAGATAATTCCTCATCAACACTCATTTGAACTTGAACTCTCTTTTTTATTTTCTTTGGAGGCTCAGACTCTTGCATAATTGCTTTTCCTTTATCCTTTGCTTTTACACCAGCAGTACTACCCAATTCACTGGCAGTTCTAACATCAACAGTACTAACTAATCTACTTCTTCTGGTGTAAGTATGAAAATTTTCAACACTTTGTCTTCTTCTAGTTGCATCTGCAAGAGCTGTAGTCACTAAAAACACCTAACTACTCTTTAGGTTGATCACTAATCTGAGTATCATTAATCCTCCCCTGATCTGCAGCATGTGTAGGTACCAAAGAAATTCCAGCATCTAAGTCTAGTTCTTCAATAAAACTCCTCCCCTGTTTGGAAGGATCCTCCTCATCTTCCTCAGCATCAGAGATGACAACTTTGGCTTTCCTCCTAGCTTGGCTTATCTTGATTGTCTGCTCTAACTTCTTTACCCTTTTGATCAGCTTTGTAAGAGCAGCATGGTAGGTCTGTTTTGTTTGCTTTAATTCAGACTCCAAGCTTTCAACCTTCTTGGACGGTAAGGTACAGAGAACCGTCAATTCATTAAGTGATAAACTACACTCATCACGTCCAAGTAAGTGAACACTTTGGAGAGGTGATTCATGGGGTATTAGAGCAGCCTCCTCAGTAACGGGTGTGGTTTGGTTAGATTGTAGTGTAGATGGTGGTTGTGAGGTTGATGGATGTGTTTGGGGTGATAAGGATGATAAAGATGTTATTCTAGAAGGAGATGACTCAGGTGTAGTGAGCATGGTTAGAAATAGTGGAATGTCCACCCCAAAATATCCCTTGGAAGCCCTTTTCATATTACTGAACCGTTTTTGTGTAAGGGTAGGAGTAAGAAAGGTTCTCTTATGACGAAAAAGAATTCTCTTGCATTTGTTCAAAAAGATTTGAATGAATATGAGATACATCAAAAACTTTGACTTACTATCTAAGTTCTTTACCATGGCCTCAAGAATGAAGTTGGAAAAGTTAAAGGTACGGTTAGTTGCCAGGAAAATGATAGCAGTAGCTATATTGCTACTAAACTGCTCCCAAGCAATCTTCTTAGGACTCAAACAGTGGAGAATGGTATGAATGAAGAATTTCCACTAAGGGGAAAATGTCCCTTTTGAAAAGTTAGGCTATCAGAAGTGATTGCATACCCCATGAGAGCCAGTTGCTCAAAAATTTCTACAGTAGGGAGAGAGCTAATACCATCAGAATCTTCAAGCTTGAGATGTCTTCTAATGGAGGACTCAGAAATAAATACCTTGACCTTCCTATCTATGGTAGCAGTGATTCCCCTGACTCCATCCTCATTTGTACTCAAAGCAGCAGTTTGCTAAAATTGTTCTATAGGAGAAGCATAAAGGGTTGGGCATTCAGTAAGGGCATTCTTGATGTGACTTGTAGTTAGAAAATCCATGATTTGATAAAACCCCTCACTTCCTTCTAACTTCTCTAAGTAGGCAACCATGTTGTGCTTGTCGCAAAATTCCAAACTCGCCATTTGATGAATAGAAAGTGAATTAAGGTTCTGGGATATGGTCGTGTAAGAGAGTATGAGTGTTTGGTAGAGGTAATTGAGATAAGAGAGAGTTTTTAAGGTTTTAAAATTTCACCGACTGAATAAGATTTGTACTTATCTTGAAGAAATCTTATGTTTATAGAAAGATCATGAATTCTCCAATTAGTCAAACCTATAGACGAAGTAGTTGGCAGAAATTTTGCAACGGCTATATTTAGAGAAGGAAATTCTGTTATGGCTCAAACAGTACTAACGGTCATACAGCAGTACTAAAATTAGCCTACCAGTACTAACTCTAAGTCTAGCAGTACTAAAACATGGAGAGACTAGTTTTAACTTCAATTTTGTCCAAAAAGCTTTTCCATCACTAATTTTGACTCTCAGAATCTCTCTTTTTATTTTTATCACATTATCTCTTAATTCTTTTTGCTCACCAATTCACTCTTTCTGTTTTTATCACACAACTCTCTGTCTGTTTTTTAGCTCACTAAATATCTCTATTCTTTTTCTCACCAATTCAGACAATGTTGTACAATGTGACATCAATTCCATTAGTTTCATGTTGTCCTCCCCACTTCCAAGTGTGTTAACTCTTGTGAGAGGTGGATCATTAGACTGTTTAAATGTAGTCTCAAACCTAGTTTGAGCATCTACACCCCTAATATGGTATCTTGGCACCTGGGACCACTACATGAACCAGTTCCCTGAGGATTTGGCTTATTAATTGTTGCCATGGATTGGGTCCTATTGATGTTACCACTATCTTGCTCTGCTTCTAAGCTAGAAGCAGTAGTGGCATCCCTTTCCATTTTATCACCCAACTCCTTATGGACAGCCTCATCACCAACCTTTACAAGGAGACCACTAGACTGAGGTATCTTGGTGTCCCGACCTCTTTTGACATGCCTAGATGTTTTTGATTCTTTTAACACATTTTTGATGTTACATGTGCTTCCAACATGCTTGACTGCATATTGACATAAGTAGCCTCTCCTCAAACAAGACTTCAAAGGTGAAGCTTTCAACATCAGGTACTCAATATGCTTATCCTGCAAGTGTTAGTCCAAAGACAAAAATACACAATCTAAAGTATTTTCTATTTGACAGTATTAATTATGACTAACAGATTTAACAAGCAGTATTAAGTATAACTAGCAGTACTAATTATACTTACCAGTACTAATTGACAAGACTAACAGTACTAATCCTTTACAAAACTTTTTCAAAGACATAGAGAGATATAGACAGTAAGGATTATGCATTTTAATACTTGAGACCAAGTACTGAAACTTCCAGCATCAAAACCTTTTGTAAGAAAATCTATAACATTATAATCAGTATGAATTTTAACCATTTGTATTAACTTTTTAGCATTGCAATCTCTTATAAAATGATGCCTAATCTCTATATGTTTTGTTTTAGAATGTTGAACAGGATTTTCAATAATGCAGATAGTACTGTTATTGTCAATATTAATGACAGTATTCATGAAATTATACCCATAATCTAGCAATTGATTTTGAATCCAGAGTACTAGTCCACATCAACTAGTAGCAGCCACATATTCAGCTTCAGTTGTAGAGGTGGCAACCACAGTTTGCTTCTTACACTGCCATGATATCAACCTATTTCCCAAAAACTGACAACCTCCAGTTGTTGACTTCCTATCTTGAGTGGCTCCAGCATAGTCACTATCAGTATAAGCAACTAGTTCAAATGGAGAATCTCTAGAATACCAAAGGCCTAAAGTTGGTTTGCCTTTCAAATATCTAAAAATTCTCTTTACAGCTAAGAGATGTGATGTCTTTGGAGTAACTTAGAATCTGGCACATGCACATACTGCAAACATAATATCTGGCCTAGATGCTGTTAGATACATCAAAGACCTAATCATAGATCTATATAGATATACATCAACATCATCAACATCTCCATCTTTGACTAACGGCTTTTCTAAATCAACTGGAGTAGAAGCAGACTTCACATCAGTGTAGTTGAATTTCTTTAAAATCTTAGCTATATATTTATCTTGACTGATAAATATTCCATCTTCCTTTTGTATTACCTGTAATCCTAAGAAGAAAGTAAGTTCTCCTGTAGAACACATCTGAAACTTATCCTTCATAAGCTTCTCAAATGCAGTACACAGTTCCTTGTTTGTAGAGCCAAAGATAATGTCATCAACATAAACCTGTACAAGCAAAATATCTCCTTTTTGCTTCTTGATAAACAATGTCTGATCTATTTTCCCTCTTTTAAACCTATTGCCCAACAGATAGTTAGCCAAGGTTTCATACCATGCTCTTGGTGCTTAATGCAACCCATAAAGTGCCTTGACCACCTTGTAAACTTTGTCTAGATAGTCAGGATCTTTAAATCCTGGTGGTTGAGTAACATAAACCTCTTCCTCAATGGTTTCATATAAGAATGCACTCTTCACATCCATTTGATATACCAGAAAACCCACAAAAGAAGCATAGGCTAAAAACAATCTTATTGCCTTAATTCTTGCCACAGGAGCAAAAACTTCTTCATAATCTATGCCTTCTTCTTGCCTAGGACCTTGTGCAACCAACCTTGCTTTATTCCTAATTACAATCCCTCTTTCATCTTTCTTATTTCTGAAGACCTATTTTGTTCTAATGGCCTTCTTCCCATTAAGCAAATCCACAAGTTTCCAAACCTGTTGGAGTTTGAATTGCAGAAGTTCTTCCTGCATTGCTTCCACCTAAGATGAATCAGATAGAGCTTTAGCAATGCTTGTGGGTTCAATCTGGGATAAGAAACAAGTATACAAACAAGTATTCAGGGTATCATGTGTTTTCTCTTTATAAATAGCATTGAGAAACCCTTGTTCAGAAGTAGGTTTTGTCATTCTTTTTGTCTGAACAGATGACTTCACATCACCAATCATATTTTTAATTGAGTGATCTTTATGAATTCTTGTATTGGAAGTGGTTGGAACTGTATAGGAATTAAGGATGTTCCCCAAATCAACTTCTGGTTCATCTTCATCACTGAAGAACTCAACATGAGTGGCTTCAAGTGTATGACTAGCTCCCATTGTAATCATGTCTTTAGGGCTATCTGGATCAGATGAACTAGCAGTATTAACTGATGGATCAATAGTATTAAGTTTAAAATGACCAGTATTAACTTTAGGACTGGCAGTATTAACATGTTGTCTAGCAGTATTAACTTCCTTAGGACTACTATCATCGTCATACTTATCTTTTTCATCATTCTTATTATCTGGACCATCTTCAACCTACTTTTGATCATCAGCAGCAGATTTTGGTTCACCATTACCAACATCCTTGGAAGGTGAATCAAAGTATGAAGCATCTTTCCAAATTGGCATCACAATGCAATCTTGACTGATTTCTTCTTTCTGTGTAGATGTACCTGCATTAAGTTCTCCTTGTGTACCTGCAGATTCATTAGTGATTGTACCTGCAGCTACTGGTACATAATTCATAGATTGGGTTAGAGAATCAATATCAAACAGCCACTTTGGACCATTCCCTTCTATCATAGGCTTATTCTCTAAAAACCCAATATGCAAGTTTTCTTCTACCCTCCTGGTTCTAGTGTTGTATACCCTAAAAGCTTTACTACTCAAGGAATATCCAACAAAGAAACCTTCATCACTTTTGCCATCAAACTTGCCTAAATTGTCTAAAGTATTAAGAATGGTAACATGACATCCAAATGGTCTCATAAAGCTTAGAGCTGGTTTAAAACCTCTAAAAAGTTCATAAGGTGTCTTGTTATGAGGCTTGACTACTAAGACCCTATTCTGTACATAGCAAGCAGTACTAACTGCTTCAGCCCAAAATGTGGTAGGTAACTTAGAGTCAGCTAACATTGTTCTAGCAGCCTCAATTAGTGTCATATTCCTCCTCTCACAGCCACACCATTTTTGCAGGAGTCCTGGCTATACTGTATTCCCTCTTAATACCTTTTTCTCTGCAAAAATCATCCATAACTTTATTCTTAAACTCTGTTCCATTATCACTCCTAATTATTTTCACTTTCTTATCCACAAGGTTTTCTATTTCTTTGATAAAGTTCTTAAGAATCTCACTGGTTTCATCATTTATTGCTAAAAAGAAAAAACCCAGTAAAACCTGCTATAAATCATCAGGGACTACTAACCAATACTTCTTATAATGCATTAAACAACTTACAAAGGTTAGATCCAAACAAATCCAAATGAACCATAAAAAAGGCTTAGTAATTGATTTAGAACTTGGACTTTACAAGAATCGTCTGTGTTGCTTCTCTTACGACAACAACAAAGGTTGGTCATTTCAAAATGTTTTGTATGGCAATCCCTCTTACAAGAAATATCCTTATCAACTTATTTATGTTCTTAAAATTTAATATGACTAAGCCGTTCCTATGCCAAGCATGAATCATCAAATGTAGCCTTTGCAACAAGACAAGTAAAACTCCTTTAAGGAACATGATCTTCAATCAAAACTGTACATATTTTCCATTCTAGGATCTAAGAAGTATCTAATTTTCATCAGGCAACTAAAAATTAGGAGATAAGACATTACATTCAGTTGACAGTAAAAAGTACATCATAGTACTTTTTGTCACACATCTGTAAGAACACTAAAAAGATTAAATTTTAACTCATTGACAAAGTATACATCTTCAAAATCAAGACTATCAGTTTTAAGTGTTCCTTTACCAAAAATTGTAAACCACCATTCTGAGTTCCTCCCTCAAAATGTAACATAAACCTCCATCAAATTCTTAAAATCTGAGCGATAATAAGCTATGTTCCTAGTCATGTTTCCTTGAGCAATCCACTGTCAACGAAATCCTGTATCATCTGTTGTGGCTTGCCACTGCATAAAAAATAAGGAATTTAGATTTCCATCTTTGGGGATCCAAGCCATCATTGATTTGGATCTGCCTTCAAAATGTTAATTATGTTTTCGTTCCAGGGTTTTGGCTTGATTCACTATTTGGTTTTTGGTTGGTCCTCCAAACCCAACATGCCTAATGCTATTTATAGCATTTGCCTGATTAACCCTAACAGCATTAACAACTGCAATCTTGGCCTAGCATTTTAACTGCGTTGGCCTACCTAATTAACTACTTGTGGCCTATCATATTAACTGCATGAGGCCTTGGCAGTATTAACTTTATGTGTAAACCTTTTGTTAGATAATGCTGTTTTAGATTGAAAGGGTCTTCTTACAGTTGATTGTGCTGTTTTTGGAAAACATGACATTGGTTTAGCACTAAAAACTGTAGATTTGGGATGAGCAGTATTAACTGTCCTGGCAGTATTAAATGGTTTTAGGCCAGTTTTCATTAAAACTGCTCTTGGAACCATGTTCCTTTGAGCATTAGGGTGAGTCCTTTTGGTAGTATAGTTGTAGTTCACCCTGTTATAATTATTCCCATATACCATCCTTTCCCTTTGATGGTATTTACACTGAGCCTGTACATGATTAAAACTCCCACAAATAAAGCAAGCTTTGTTATACATCACAAAATCACTTCCTAGTTGATTGGACTTCTGTCCATTCCAATTCCTTTGATTCCCCCTAGGAGTTTGTGATCTATACATCTCAGCATACCTAACTGACTTTTTAACTGGTTTTTCATGATTTTTAGGTTTGACAGACTCTACCTTTTTATCAACAGGAAAAACAGTTTCTTTATCAACATTAAGTGAAGACTCAACAAAGCTACTTGTGTCTTTTGATACTTGTTCTTTTACCAAAGAGTCATTAGAATTTTCCTTAGAATCATCTGATTTTTGATCACAAACAATGTTAGACTCTTGCTTACTATTCTCAGAACCATAACCTTTGAATTCAGGCTCTTTGAATTCATCAAGACCAGAATAAGACAAATCAAGCTTTTTAGGTCTATTATAGATTAAAGGATGAGGTGGAGGAACTGCACTATACCCCAAACCCTTTTTACTTTTGTCAGTTATCTGACTCCCTAACAACTTGTCTAGGTCTTTTGAGGCCTTATCAAATTTCTCAATTTTAAATTCAATGCCCTTTTTTTCTTGCTTAACTTTTTCAAACTCACTTTTAAGCACATTTATTTCATAGTCTTTGCAAGCTACTTCCTTTAAGAACTGCAACTTCTTCACTAAAAAGAACATCATTCTTTCTATATGTGATAAGTTGTTCTTCTACTATTGCTAAACCTCTTTTATAAGTAGATGCTATAAAATTCAGTTTTGATTTAACTTAACAACCATTGATTGTATTGATTAGTTTTTATGCAAAACAAGGAACTGTACATCCTACTAGAGGGTTAATCCTTATGTGTTATAAAAGGATCTCTAGAAGATATTAAGATTAGAAAAAACCGAGTTAAGAATTATTAGTATTGTATTAGGGATCTCCAATTTAGGCAGATTCAAAAGTTTATAATAGAAATCGTTTGAGGAAACTGTTGTGTGTTCTTCATTAAAGTACTAGCCAACACGATTCCTCATAGTTTGACAGTATAATCAGTGTTCATAAAGGAATATAGATTCCTACAAGTAGTAATCAACTAGAGCTTGTGAAGAGACTCTGATCAGAAGAACTTTTAATTAATCAGAATCGAAATCGTTTCTAAACTCGATAAAAGATTTCTGAAACAGAACCTATCGCCTCCCACCTGCGTCCGTTACTAACTGGCACTTAGAATCCCTATAATCAAGAACAGTTGAATATGACCTATGGTCTATGAAGATGCGACAGTATATCGCTATCACTGATCACATACTATGGGACATAATCACCAATGGAAACCAAACCACAACTGATCCTGCATCTCCCTCAGTGTCTACACCCAAAGACTTCACTTGCTGCAAAACGCAAGAAAAACAAGAGAAAGCCTTAATATACTGCTTTCCGTTCCTTTCCCTCCCACCCTTCTTCTCTTCCATACCTGATAGACATCTTCTCAGTTTTCATATGCTGTAGATTCAAGATTCTTATGGAGAAGCCATAAAAGCAAGATTTTGGAGTGAAAAAGCATCAAAGAAGATGCAAAAGATTCTGTTTGAAACACAATTTGAGACGTTTACTATTGGATCTAGGGAAGAACTAGAGTTCAGCATACGAAAGGGTTTCAGCATATCTTAGCATGCTTGAATAACATGATGCTACGGGTGTCCATTGAAGATGCAATTTACAAGTTTCTAAGAAGCCTACCATTTGTGTGGATGTAGCGGGCTACCACAAGATTCGGACAACCTGGATTAGACCAGTATAAGAGCTTTGATGAATCCTACAACAACTTAAAGGTGTATGAGCATGAATGAAGGGTGTCTCAAAATTGCAAACCTCATAACATTGCTTTTTCTGTCCACAGAAATCAAGGGCCAGTACTTTGAACAAAAGTACTGCTGAACAACAAATAATCCCCAAAAAGGATATACACAAGCTGCTCAAGCAAGGTGCCGCACTGCTCCTAAATTAAAAACTATCTTCTACATCAGATGTAAATCATATGTTGCCTATCTTTGCTCACAAGCATCTATGCCCACAACTCATGATGATGAAGCCTGTGCAAAGTTGATGAAGATGTTATGGAAAAATTGACATTCGATGTCAAGTGGGCAAGATAACAATCAAGATAATAAGTTTATGAGGAAGACAGGAAGATCCATTGACCTCAAGCCAAAGAATGGGATTACCTTTGATAAGTCAACAAATTGAATGCTCTAACTGTCACAAGTTAGGTCATCTTTGCTAAGAGAGTATAGATTTGGCTAAATACCGACCAGGAAAACAGAGCAAATGGTCGTAATGAAAAAGAGGATTGTGCTATTGAAGATTCAAACTCAAAGCCATGTTGCAACAACAACAAATGAAGATATCGATTGGACCAAGGAATTTGAAGCTGAACCAGTGACATAAGCTATGATGGCACTGACTGGTAGTGAACAAGATGATTGGAGGGCATGGAGTTTGATGCAGAAACATGTGCATTTTTAGAACAAGATGGACATGGTGATTTGACTGGAGCAATAAAGATGAGATACACCAGTATCCTCAGCTTTAAATGGCTACAAACTCAGAGGTACCTTACTGTTCCAAATGTAGTAAGTCTTAATAAACTGTTGCTTGAAAACTATCAAAAAAGAAATAGATAATTTTTCAAAGTAGCTAGGACTGAAATTCTAGAATATCAAAATGAGCGTTAGAGTCCATTAGAGGTCATTCTGTAAAACACAAAGTTGAAAAGAATAATATGCATGGGGTGATAATATGAACAAATGAATAATGACTTAAAAGATAATAGATCTTGAAACTAGAAGAAAAACAAAAGGAATTAGATCAAGCCTTAAAAGAACGAGATGATTTCAAAGTAAAACTTGAGAAATGGTCAAATGCTTCTGTACTTCAAAACGAAGTCCTAAACAAACAAAGATATGTGTCTGATAAGTCATGTATAGGGTTTGGGATTGAGTCTAGCAATAGTATGGAAAGTGACATTTCATCTGGGGATGAAACTTTGACTGATTCTGCGTACGAAAATTTCAAAAGAGAAAAGGCCTACAAAGCAGTACCTCCACCTACAGGTACAATTATTCCACCTAGGGCAAATGTCTCCTTCAGGGATAGATGAACAAGAGCTTAGGAAATAAAAGTTGTTAATCAAGGAGAAAACAAAATCTAGTCAGATCAACAATTGAAGAAATAAAGTCATAAATTGAAGATAGTGGTTGATAGTGAATGAAGGAAAGACAGATGTTTCAGAAAGTCAAAAGGAAACTGCTTTTAACTCAGAGAATAGTGAAACATCTTTTGAAAACAGGTCACCAAACAATCAAAACAAAAAAGAAGTTTTTTGGGGGGGGGTTATTTTTTTTTGGGTCAAAGAATCAAGGACCAAAGGGACTTGGGAACAAATGGGGAAATATATGTTTGTATGTTACATCCTAATCACCTAATTAAGGATTGTAACCTATCATGAAAGAACCATCAAACACAACCCCAAACTCATAAACCCTAAGGGAACACACGGTACAAGGGAAACAATACCCGATTTGGAAACAACATCCCAAAGAGTGAACCATAGTAATTTCTCAAGAAACTCTAGGAACCCTCACCAAAGGAGATCTTTTACTCCATCAGCAGTACTTACAAGGGATGGGTTGATAAGTACTGCTAGACCAACAATGACACAAATAGTACCTTCAAAAAGTACTGCTAATGTGACTAATCAAGGTACTTAACACTCTTACTGCTTAGATCTAGAGTACCACAAAGGCATACTTTCATGAAGTACTTATGGAAGTTATTATCCAAGGATGGATAATTGAAGACCCTAGAATCTCAAGTTACTCACTCATCATCGAGGTCCTCCATACTACCAAAGGACTCCTCACAGACCCGCCAATTAGAGCCCACGAAAATTGTTAAAACTAAACTGGGTAAAGGATAATACAAGACCTAGAACCTCAAGTTTTTCAAGGACTCCTCACAGACCACAAAGACCCAAGAAAATTATGAAATCTATTTGGGTAAAGAAAGGAAGTACTGTTAGATCACAAGCAGTACTTCCACAAACTGTCAAAAAGAGTGCCATGATCAAATCAAAACAAACATTGAGACCAAAAGAAGCTTATCTAGATTCGGTGAATAGGGATAATGGATCTTACACACTCAAGCAATTTGAGTATGTAACTCCATTAGGGGTATCCAAGTCAGTTATGACTTGGGTCCCTAAAAGAGTCTAATTCTTTAACTTGTTTGTACAGGGCAATCCAGAAGAAGATCTCAAAGATTATGCTATAATTGACAGTGGATGCTCTGGAAGTATGACAGGAGACAAGGACAAGCTGTCTGATTTTAAAGAGTTCAAGGGTGGTTATGTGGCTTTTGGAAATGACTCTAAAGGAGGAAGAATCTCAGGAAAAGGAACCATCAAGACATCTTGCATAGACTTTGAGAAAGTCAGCTATGTGGAGGAGCTTAAGTTTAATCTCCTTTCTGTTTCTCAAATCTGTGATAAGAAGCACAATGTCCTCTTCACTGACAAGGAGTGTCTTATCTTATCTCCAAAGTTTAAGTTTGTTGATGAAGACCTGGTGATACTTCGAGCTCCTAGAAAGAATGATGTATACAGCCTGGATCTAAAGAATATTATTCCCTCTGGTGGAATCACTTGTTTGGTTGCAAAGGCAACAAAGGATGAAGCTGTCTTATGGCACAGAAGATTGGGGCATGTCAACTTCAAGAATATCAACAAGTTGGTTAAAGGCAATCTGGTTAGAGGTTTACCTTCCAAGACTTTCAAGCTTGATCATTCATGTCTAGCATGTAGAAAGGGTAAACAGCACAGGGCTTCTTGCAAGAAGATTGAAGAAAGAACAATCAGAGAACCTTTAGAATTGCTCCATATGGATTTATTTGGACCTGTTTCAGTATATAAATCGATACCTTTCGTAGCCAACCCAGTCAGACGGAACAATTTGTATTTAGAGTTAGGTATAAGGCATAATTACCTAGTTATGGAGGCAACATGAATTAAATACAAGATTGTGTTCAACGTCAAAGCTTCGGTGTCATGAGCTCAATGCAATCAAGATTTATATCCCTGTATTCGTTGCAATGTTTTCTGTTTGAATTTATACTTTGAAACACTGTCGCTCGCTGATCATTAAACCTTGATGGTCACTATTGAACATTACCTTGATTTATTGAAACATTACTTGGATTTCTGATTAACAATTCTTCTAAATTGTTGTAACGCTACTTTTTTACAGGAAATATTTCTTGAACTATTTCAATACTGCTTTTACTTAAACCTATGAATTCACCAACATTATTGTTGACGTTTTTGCATGTATTTTCTCAGGTTATTATATTGCTAGCTGAGCATTGGGAGCATTTGAGTCGCGTGGATATCAAAACTTAAAGGACTCGGTTTTTTTTCACATTCGATAATCATTTATCTTTAAAATTATACTTTGATCATGTTTGAACTCTTTTAACTTGGTGAAAAGGAAATTATTGGGACCTAAATTTACTCTGATTTGTTTAAATCGAATGTGACATTTTATTAAACGTCTCTTTTGAAGTCGTTTTCTATAACTTGTACTTTATACTATGAAGTAGCACCCCAATGTGGTATTCCGCTGCGTTGTGATTTTATGGGGGTGTTACAGATTGGTACCAGAGCACTGTTTATAGGAGAACTAGGTCGTTTTCAAAACCCTAGACTATAACCGTTTTTTTGAAAAATTTTAAGAGTCTTTCACCATTGTCCGATATCCATGCGCGCTTGCTCCCAGGTAATTTATATGCTCTCTTTTGCTTCTTTATTGCTATTACATTAATAATTTATATATAATACTTGGTTATTATTTCACTCTCATACGCCTATCTTATGACGTCATATTAATTGCTTTATATCGGCCAATTATATATATACGTTACTTACCTTGACTATCGCGTACTTCCTACTCTCTTATTTTCTCTCTCGAACGTCAATACTAGTATTATATATAGATACTCGTACATATGTGCATAGTACTATGGTAAGTCTTAATAAGTTCTTTTACTTCAATATTATATGAGCGTTGCGGTGATCTCTGAAACATTAACGTGACTTTATTTTATTTCCTTTTTGATAATATTGACATTGGGTGTACTTTGTCAAATCTATTAGTTATCTTGTCGTTGATCTTGATAGTTATGAATACTATTTCTTATGCTTTTGAATTCGCGTATGGTGTGTTTGTAATCCCATTGTCTTGAAATCCTTCCTATTGGATGGGTTACAGCTTTACTCTTGCCAACTCTTCGGATTCAGTGCCGTCTTTTGGCAACTTACATTTGTAATCATTGTGGACTATCGGCTCATTACTCTTTTATTAACTATTATTGATTTTGAAGATCTATGTGTCGTCAGTAGACCAACAACAATCTTTTTACTTTTTATGACATTGTTTTGATGATTGTGTTTTGTGTCGGCATGCTTAAGTAGGATGATTTATAATCGTCTTATTGAAATGAATTAGGACGCTTCTTCATTTGAATAAGGAAATTATAAACCACCGAACCATAAGTTCATAATTCGTCACTTACAAGGATTGGGACGCCTCTTTTTGTAAGTGGCAAATTATAAATGAGTGGGCTTATGTGTATCCGACATAGCGTGCGTTCGTTTGTACGAATCATTCTTTGGGCTATGAACTTCTTTCGACTCGTGATTTGTTTATATGGGGTTTTTCGAAATTGTTGTATTGACGACACGAACTTGGATTAATATAATGGTAATGAACTCATTAATCCGCTTCTATAGAATTGCACGGACTTGTTTAAAAAATCTTCGTTCTCAAATGGCTTCTTCTTCGAGTCATGTATTTTATCTTTCCTTTTAAGGATTCTCGCGACATTCAATCCGTTCGCTTATACACGTTGCATATATTTGATGTTTTGACTTTTTCTCATTTAGTATCCGTTGGAAATCTCGACGATGATTGCCTTTTATCCTCGCTCTCTTCATAAATTTACGAGATGATTAAATGAACTTGAGCGCCGGGACGTCGCCCCTAAAGGGTAGGATTAACTTTCAACACCCTAATTTAAGATTCCATGTTTAAACCGAGCCCTATTTGTATTTTTCTAATTTTTTCGTAGAAAATCATTTTTAATTCTTTTACTCGATATTAATAAATATCTGTCCAATTTTAATTTTTTTGTGCGTGTGGATTTAGTATATTTATCCGTATTGCGTTTGAGAATTCAACGAATGGCCTATTTTAAGACTTGCGATCTTATTTATTTTTAATTTTGTATTTTCATTATTATTTATGTTTGGCCAAAACTGAGACAAAAAATGGTATTTTATTAAATTGCTCTTTTGGATTGTCTATATATATTGTTATAATATATTTTATGTATAGAATTACAATTATCCAATTTTTGGCGCGTTTCATGGGGACTTGGGGTATAAAGATTCTTTCGTTTCGTTTGTTGATTTGATGTTGAAGATCCTTTCGTTTACGAAAGTTATTATTTTTGTTATAATTATCACAAAAACCAAAAAAAATTAAAAAAATATAAAAGTAAAAAAAAATATTTTTCTTTTCTTTTTAGTATAGTTATCATATAAATAAATAAAAATCAAAAAATCAAAAATATAAAAAATTGTCCTTAAAAAGAAATAAAATACACAAAGTTGGTAAAAAAAACACCAACATATAATATCCTCATGTCGAGGTATTATCATAAATAAGTTTTTTTTTCAGGTGTACTTGTAAAGTTCCCATATCGAACAAAAGATTTTTTTAAAAACTTGCCCCATTTGTGTCACTTACGAGGAAACTGGCCTCACCCTTACGAAGCAAATTTTAAAGAGCAGTGAAAGTTAAGTTGTTATTTGGTTTTAAAGTTGTCTTCCGAGTATCCGTTTTTTAATAGCTGTGAATAAATATTGAAAAAAAAACCAAAAAAAAATTAGTGTAATTTTTGTTTTTCTTTTATTTCTCTTTACTTTTAACTTGTGCATGCGCACTAGGCGTTCTAATTTTCCGAGTAATTCAAACATCACGATTCCAAGACGTCGAAGAAGACAAGCTTCTAACATAGTCGAACCCGAGATTCGAACTATTGTTGAGATGGCCGACAATCGGACTATGGCTCACAATGCTCCAAGCTCACATCGAGGGATACGAATGATTGCAATTGTTGTTCCACAAAATATAATGCCATACAATTTTGAAACGTAAACAAACTTTGAATTTCTTGTGCAAAGTAATCAATTTACGGGTAAACAAGACCCTCATAATCATCTTTGATTTTTCAACAAGGTTACTTCCACGTTTATACATCCGGACGTTCCGAACACGTCGATTAAGCTTTTGCTTTTTCCTTTCTCTCTCGAGGGTGAAGCCTAGATTTAGCTGATAAAGAACCCCTTCGATCGATTCTAACATGGGATGATCTTGTTCTTGAAATTCATAAAACGCCAATTCTTTCCACTTCGAAAACAACTTACCTTCGATCCCCCTCCTCAAACAAGAATCACTTTACTTTCTATCGACAACCGAATGAAACTTTCATACGAAGCATAAAAGGAACGTTTCAAAAGGACTTCTACATCAATGTCTCATAATGGATTCTCTGAGTACTTCAACTTGATACGTTATATAAACTCTTTGAAAACAAATGATCAAGATGCTTTAGATTCCGTCAGCAGGGTGGAAATTTTTTAGAGATAAGACGCCTCGATTGTTTAGCCATAATTGTAGAGTAATCAAGGTGCGATATATGATAAGTGTAGAATACACATATCTATTTATGCTTAAAAAGGCCCAAATAAACCCAAAACGGATCCAATAATGGCAAAAATGTGCTTGTATCTGAGTTTTATGTGTGCAGGTATGGATAAGTCAAATATCACAAGAAATCAGTCAGAAACGAACACGAGAACGGATGAGTGATCAAGAAGCTAAAGAAATCAAAGCCAAAGCCAGAGAAAATCAAGCCTCAGCCTTCTACAGTCAACCTCAGCTCAACCACAGTCAACTATCAAAGCCAGCACCACTCTTTGTAAACTCAAGGGCTACTTTTGCTATTAGTGAAAGTTGAAATAAGCCTTGATATATTGCTTATTAACTCCAAGGGCTGAATATGCAATTTTCCAAAGTTGTTTATAAGCTTGAAATAGTGCTTGCCCAAACACAAGGGCCAAAGATGTAATTGCCTCATAGTTAAAAAGGCGCGGGTCAACTGAGCGGGTCAAACTACCCATGGATCTCCTTTTCGACCAATCACAGCCAAGCCCCCAACCCGATTACCCACACCAAACCCGAACCCTAACCCACCTCTACCCGGTGATACTTATAACTTTGTAACATTTACTGTACACCCTATTTACCCCCAATTTCGATTTACTCACTCTCACACCATCCAAGAACACTTCTACGAAACACTCGATGAACCTAGTTAATATTCCATCACCCACACCATAATTAACCTTAGGGTTAACAACCCTCTCACAAACCCTAACTCACCCATCACTATCAATTAAATCCTTAACCTAATCCACCGTGGCTGAAAGAAGCTTTGCTATTGGTTGATGTGACGTGCGTATGTGAATTTACAACTACACATAATCTACACCACACTTGCCCATGTCAATGATCCAGGGTGTTTCACCCACAATCTTATCTAACGGTTGATTGAGACTAGATCAAGGTGGGGGGCCCCCCTCCCCTCTACACTCCCCACAATTCAAGAAAGAAGAGAAAAGAATGTATGGTCAAGATGAAGAAAAGAAGGATCGAGAGTGGATTGGTTAGCTCAAGCTAGGTATAATAACCATCATTTCCAGCACAACTTGGGATAAGTGTTATTTTTATGACTTATTTTTTAGTTCATGTTTTATATTTTTGTTAGTAGTTTAATTTTTCGATACATGTTGTTAGAAGTTCTTATGTAATTTCATTTTCATTTCAATTCGTATTGTAAACTTGATTTCAGTTTTTAATAAAAGTTATATTTCATATAAATTTGAGTTCGATTTAAATTCTGTCAAAAATACTTGTGTTATTTCTGTTAATGATGAAGACTTGATACCAACTTTGGAATTGGATGGCTGCATTGGTATCAAGGGGTGTTTTTAGAGCTATTGGATAGCACATAGGTTAGTTAGGATTGTTGCTGGTTTGATATGAGCTTATGTGAATAAGCCATAAGCCCACTAGCGTATTTTTATTTCTCTGTTCCATGATGGAAGCAAAAAGGGGTACACTTTATTTTTGATTTGCATTGGTTCTTATTCTGTCAATCTTCATAAGTGTGAGGTATTGGTTTCTTGGAGAGTAGTAAGCTGTTGGAATTGCTTATTAGTTGATAAGCACATTATTTAGTATTAAATTTCTTGTCAAGTGCTTTGAATGCTGCTTTGTTCTTTTAGGTTAGAATATTAAGTGCTGAGAGCTTTTAAGCTGATAAGCTCATTCAGTTAGTTTAAATAAGTTAGTGGTTAAAATTTTTATAAACCTAAAAGTTGTCTAAAAAGTTTTTGAATAAAGCTGATTTAATCAATTAGGATCTTGTTCGTTTGTTAGTTTTTCGAAGGTTCAGGGACCTGTCTTGCATGCTTTTATAGTTTCTGTTAGTTTAAATATTACATAGTTAGTCCTTGTTAATTGTTCCGTATAGTCTTAGTTTATTACATCGTTGTTGGTCCTTTGTTAGTTTAATAGTTTAGTCTAGTTAGTCCAAGTGTAAAGGGAATGAGATATGTCCAATAATTCAAACTTTGTGTGTTTTATTAAACTTTAAATGTTGCCCGCCTACCCTGATCTTTCTGTTTTGACGATATTACCCCATGTGTTTGGGAAATTTTTAGTTAAGTTTTATAAAAAGAGTTTTATTAATTAATAAATTAGGTTTTAAATTTAATTAGTTAAATTAGTTTTTATTTAGTGGATTAAAATTGGGGCTTTTTATAAAATTAATTTTCTGCACTTTTTCTTGTTTTAAAAAAGTATTTTTCTTAATTTTTATCAATTTAATTTTTCCTTTTAGAATTTAATTTAGATTAAATAGTTTTTAATTCATAAAAAATCCAAAAAACCTTTAAAAAATATTTTTCTTTTTCCTAAAATTTTCTTTAGCATTAATTTAGGTTTAGGAATCTAGTTTACATTTTTAAGTTTTAAATTGCATTTGTTTTCTTAATTGTCGATTTTAATTACTTTCGAAATTTAGTTTATATTGTTATTCAGTTGTTTAATTGTGCCTTTAATTTTAGTAGTATAATTGAATCGAAAATTATTCTTTTCTAATTCAAACTCGGATCAAACTTAATCGAGGTTTCCCATTGAAAGAGTATTGGGAAACGACACGGAGTGATCATACTTGCCCGTTTTAATATACGGTATTCATTTATATTCTTTGTGGTGGAATTGTCCAAGGGATACTTGGGGTTTTTCTTAATTTCTCTATAAGTATATTATTGTTTTACGTGTATGTAAAACTGCTCGAATCAGTTATTCACGAAGTCGTGCAAATGATTCGAGAGTGAGTGCGAATGCTCATCCTTCTACTTCTTCACCTTTATTTTCTTTCGAGATTCAGACAATAGCAGGCTTCTCTTGAAGACAAAATGGATATTCGAATGAGCCGTTTAGAGAAGGCGATTAGTGAAAAGAATGTCACGACTCCTGTTACCGTCAAAGCAGTCGAGGAAGTATGTGTTACGTGTGGAGAAAATCATAACTTTAACAATTGTCTGTTAACACGAGGTGGAAACGATTTTCCCGGTTTTCATGATAACATTCATCAATTCCAACAAACCGCCACCGTTGACAATTTCGTTCAAAACAACCAAGGAAATCGTCCTCCTATCTTGGCAAATCAAATGAGACCACCCGGTTTTAATCAAACAAATGTTCAAAACAATCAGGAAACAAACGATATCGAACGGGAAAAAAATTTCAATTCGAATCACAATCAAAAACTGCCGTGGAAACATTCAATCAAAAACCGTCAAAACAATCAAGGGTCAGTTTATCAACCACCAACCAATCAACCACCGGTTAATCAAGCTTTACCTTATCAAGCTCCTTTTCCCCAAATTCAAGGTGTTTCAAAAACGGATTTTGATAACTACGTCAAGGCAAACAATGCGATATTAAAGAATGTTCAAAATCAAGGACAAAATTTGCAAAATAAAATGGCTAATGTTACGAGTTTGTTGACAAGTCTTTGTAATAATTTCAACAATTCTGCCTCTACATTAAAATCGGGTACTCTTCCAAGTCAACGTAAATAAACCTCGCGAGCATGTTAATGATATCACTACAAGAAGCGGTAAAACTTTGGTATTAGGACCTTCGACTCCTGTTGCTTCCGAAGTTTCTACTCCTAAAAAAGAACCCGAACAAAACCCGGAGACGTCAACGGACAAAGTTCAAAAACCAAGTTTAGAAAGTACCGCACAAGTCCCACCTCCGGAGGAAGAAGAATCCATTTTCATGGAAATTCCAATAACACAAAAGCTAAGAAAACCGTTAAACATTGGAAATTCAAGAGCTAATTCTCCAAAAAACCAACGTCGTATCAACCTAAACTTCCATATCACGAGAGCGGGGGATGAAAAGTGAGAGAGTACGATAATCCAAATGCCTCAACATAGTCCGGTTTGTTGAAGATGTTTAAAACAACTCCGTTTAGAGATTGGATTAAAAGATGCTCTCGTCGAAATGCCGAAATTTAACAAATGGGTTAAGCGGTTTACTATGGAACAAAGAGTAACTCGTGGATGATCGCCATTACAACCTCGTGAATGGCTGATTTTCTGCAACATCTTGAATAAAGTTCCTGAGAAGCTCGAAGATCTGAGAAAAATTTCTTATTCGTGTGCTTTACAGAATCTTGATAGGACTAGTGCTTTTAAGCCGATTCTGGATGCTAGCATAATCCTTTTACACTCATTTCAATTCTACAAGCAACTTGGGGCTTGGGAGCTTTGACTCACTCGAATGGACACTCGAAGCTTTGCCAATCGTTCCATTACGCACCCAATGGGCATAGCCAAGGATGTTGTAGTTTGAGTGTTGGTTTTACATTTCTTGCGGAATTTTGTTGTGGTTACATTTTTGTACCAGACCCCAAGAGTGCTATTATTTTAGGGAGACCCTTTCCTTCGCACTGACAAAAGCTCTCATTGATTTTGTACGATTGGAAACCTTAGCATTACGAATAGGAAAGGATGAACTTTTTTACTATGCCGATAAATCGCTGAAAAAACAAGGATAAAGCACCATTTTGTTACATGTATTTTGTAATTGATTTTTCAAAAGATGAGCCGTTTAGTGGTTGTACCACTATTCATTCTCATGCTCCTTCTCCTAGTTCTTCTCCGATGAAGACTAGTGATTATACTTTCGATGAATTCACCAATGAAATCACTCTTCCTAACTCATTACCACCGGGTGATGACGTTTCAATCCATAAGAAGGATTTTCATGAGAACGTTTCAGATTTGTTTCAAATCCTCTCTTCGAATTCGATGATACTTTCAACTCTAGCAACGTGAATCCACTTTTTGAAGAGATGAAAGAGGAAGTCGAGATCGAGAACTCCAAAGTTCATGATGAACCAGTTTTACTTCATAAAGATGAATGTTTTGATCCGGGAGACGATATGCATGAGGTTGAAGTTTTTCTTGCTATGGAGATTTCTACGAATATCGAGGAAGGATATATTGATTCGGAAGGAGATGTATTATTTCTTGATAATTTGCTTTGTGATGAGCTCACTCCCCAATACTTCTCCATAATGAATCCGAACCATGGAGTTTTTCGTCGAAAATGACCCTCTTCACCATGAGTTCACCGGAGGAATCATAGTTAATTCTTCAAGAATTGCTCTAGAGCACGAGGAATATCTTAATCGTATGAGGATACTGTGTGAAATTGAAGCTTCACAGTCACTAGGAAATTTTCATGCTAGTCCAAGTGCAATAATCGAGTCTCTTCCTATACCCGTTGAGGAAAGTGATCCCATTCAAGAAGAATTGAAATTTTTCTAAGTCTAGATGATTTAATTCCACCAAGTGTTGAGAATGATGATTCCGAAAATGAAGATAATTCAATTCTCTCTCCCGAAGAAGAGTCATTCAACGTGGACCATCAAGATGATCCGTCAATTCCTCGTCCTCCACCGGAACCACCGGATGTTGAGAAATGTCTTGAACCCGAAGCGGGTATTTTGATAACCAAAGTGTTTAAGGGTGTTTCTAAACCTCATGATTTTATGGCCGATATTTTACCCACCCTTCCCACCCTTGTTTCAGATTTGACCTTCATTCTCTTTCTTTCTTCATTTCTCTCCTTCGGGAGTGAAGACACCATTTTTGATCCCCGGATCCATCACCTTTCCATTTTCTTATCTAGAGCCGGTGGCATTTTCATGGAAGTTTTTCTTGTTCTAGTTTTCTCTCCCTAAGACAAATGAATGCAGGGATCGAGTCGAGCTTACGACTTGGTAAATAAAAACAAGCTGCTTCGTGGGAGTTCACCCCATGCTTATCCTTTTCTTTCTTCTTTCTATTTTCTAATAAATAATGTGTTGTGATGTGTTGAGGCTAGCCTCTTCCGATCTTTCGTTGTTTGTTGTTTGTTGTGATTTTTGTAGGATTGAACCAACAATTTTTGAAGCCTCTCGTGTTCAGTGTTGTGTCCCGGTTCACTCGAGCTTCTTATCCTTTGTTTGCAATTAGTTTGGGGAAATCCGATATCCTTTCATCATTATCGATTCACGTTTATCTTTGCATAATTAATAAACGGCTTAGATTTGCGTAGAAGAAACCCAGCCCTTAAACATGAGGGACAATGTTTCGTTTTAGTTTGGGGAGGGAATCTATCGGATTTGATGTTAACCTTCTTATTGTTTTGTTTCTCACAGTACCGTTTTTTTCCTACAAAAAATAGCAAAAATTTTAAATTTTTTTAAGTTTTTTTTTGTAGGAAAAAATGAAAAAAGTAAAAAAAAATAATATTAGTTAGTTGAAAAAAGTTATAAGTGTTAAAGACACCGAATGTAGGTTTTCGTTGGTGAGCATAAGAAATAATTTTTTTGACCCAGATTCGAACGTTTTGAAGTTCTTAGATTTTCCATTAACAATTAATGATGATAGTTTGAGCTAGTCTCTGTAGACTTAAAATTTGATAGACGGAAATCATTAGTAATGAAGGAATTGTGCTAATCTCAAGTAGATTTTAAATATGCCGAGTTGGATTTATAAACGCTAAGTATTTGCGAACCTTTATTAGAGATTTATAAATTGCAAAGAATAAGAGATGATAGTGTTAATTACGAATTAGGATGCTAGAACAAAAAAGGTTTTTTTTAAATTTGAAAAACTTAAAGGTTATAAAAAAATAATTTGTGTGTTTTTCTTCCCCTAAAGTTCTTAAAATGAGTAATAATGCGTTGTTCTCTCTCTTTAATTTTTAAAATGGAGTTATACTCTTAAAAGTTTAATCAACATATTTCAGAGAAAATTAAAATAAAAATAAATCAAAAAAACAAACTTTATCGATGATAATAGCTAATAATTTGTAAATAAGAATTTTGGTTCAAGTTTATACTTTGATTTTCTAAAACGAAATTTTTCTATTTGCAAAAATAATTGTGTTGTAAAAAATGTTGCAAGAGAAAGAATGAAAAAAATAAAAATAAAAAAAATGATGAAAAAAATAATATAGTTGGTGAATAAAAAGGATGCAAGTTATAAATCCTTAGTGTTAATAATAATATACAAACTCCATCGCTTAAAGTACATTGGGCCCCCACCCCCCCACACCCCTTACAAGACCCACCCCCCTATTTGTCGGTTTCGCTCTTGATGTGACATCGAAAGAAAGGGTGGATGATGTATATTTAGGATCGGTATCATAATAAGTACACGGACTCTTGTCGGAGGCGTGGCCGATGTGACATCGAAAGAAAAGTGATACCGGTTCCTAGCCTAATATGTAAATATAAATAATAAATAATAAATAATAATGTTGCAAGTTAGAAAATAAATAGTAAAAGTTTCCTTTTCTAAAACCAAAGTATTCTTTTGAACCAAAATTTGCAAAAGTCTACAAGGCTTTTTCATCGAAAGTTCGAAGTTCGATTATATTCTCGAATGAGGTACTCCAAAAGCCTTGCACTTACCGATGACGGTGGGATTTAGAGAATGAAAAGTCATTTATGGGCAAGTGAACCAAACGATTGTCTTAGCTAATGAGGTATTTGTTTGCTTTGAGTGGTGAATCTTACTATGTTATTAACATATTAGCCCAAAAGGCCCATGTGTAAAGCTTAGTCGGATTTCAACTATCTAAATATGTGGATTTAATGGTTTAAATTAATTTGAGCACACACATTTAAATATATGGTGTATGTCGGGAAGAAAAATTCACAAGTTGTAATTATAAGTAGTCTTAGCATCTTAGCTCGTACTTAACGGTGATCTTATTTTTTAAGCTTTAGTATGGGAAAGTGGAAAATTAGGGAAATGATGAAGTTATTCTTTTAGACCACTTAATCGTGCTTTTTGTTCCATGATCCTAAAAGTTACCACTAAGGTAATGAAAACAATACATTATGTCAACACAAGAATAAGTTGTAGTTAGGTAGTTAATTATTAAGAAAAATCATAAAAAAGAGAAAAAGTTTTGAAAATAGGAAAACGGGTGTTTTATAACTTGTGACTTAGAAACTCTTTCTCCGCAAAGACTTTACTACTTCTTAAAGGATTAGTTTGGGGAGGTTTCGAGGTATTTGGTTATAAGGCATGTAATATTGCGTGAGGACACGCAATCGTTTAGTTTGGGGAATTTTGATAGGTGTAAAATACACATATCCGTTACACAAAAACGACCCTAAATGACCAAAAAATACAGTGGAAAATTGCAAAAGATATGTGTGTTTTTGTGTTTTGTGTATGCAGGTATGGATAAAGCAAAAATCACAAGGAAACGGACAAAAACAGGCAAACACAGACACGAGAACGGAAGAGCGTACAAGAGCCGGAAGTCAAAGTCAAAGTCAACACTAGAAGACAAAATCTTAAAAGTTCAAATCCAATCCCTCAAGTTCAAAGTTATACAAGGGCCCTGAAGAAAATAATGGCTTATTTTACCTTATCTCTTACTCGATCCAAAAACTTTAAATTAAAACAAAGTCCAAAGCCAAAAGCCCATTTCCCTTACGCCGGCCCAATAATCTTTAACCTTAACCCTCTTATATGATAAGTCCAGGATGGGAAATTGCAAAATGAAAGATGTTATTATTATTGGATTTTACTTGGCTTATAGTTTCAAAAACTAACAGGACTTACTTTGCCATATCCCCAAAGTTTTACCCCCTTTTATACCCCCTCAGTTAAAATTGGGCAGTTCCTGCGAAAAACGTTTTTGGGTACTATTTCATCATCACCCTCGCCAATAACTCGGGTGTAAAACAATGGCTACTTATTAAAGGTTAAGTCGACAATTCAAGGGAAGGCGTACAAGATGGTAGGGTCAAAATTTAGTTCATCTACAAAGGCACTATGGCTACCAAGCAAGGAGGCACGTGGAAGAGGGGAAGTTCAGAGGAATGGTTGGGATTTGCATTGGAGTCACTCACAATGAAAGCACAAGAGCTTCACAACGGATTGCCACGCTGGCAATCCGTGTGAGTTCATTTGTGATCCAAGGGATGACAATAATGATCAAATGATTGGCATGATTGAATGGCTAAGATGAGAGGAGCGTCTAACAACCTCTAGCTCCTAGAAGGTTCCTTGCAGTGCTATAAATACCTCACACCTCTCACACACACCTCACCTAGTCTAGCTTTTCAATTTTAGTTTAAATTGTATTTTTAGCTTAAGCTTAAGTAGTGTAATGTTCAAGCTTATTGTAATTTCGTTTCTTTAAAGCATTGTAATCATTTTCAGTCCTTAATAAAATCCTTCAAGTTTTCTTAATCTGTTTGTCACTTGCAAGTTTTTACTACTCTTAAATTCATAAGCTAATGTGTCAAAAGCTTCTCATAAGCTCATCATAAGCTCATTCAAGTCTATAAGCTTGAATTTGAGTTTAAATAAGTCCTTAATTTACTTAAACTCTAAAATCAAAAATAAACCTTTGCTTATTGGACTTTTTGGACTTATGGAAGGGGATCTAATTATAGAAGGGATCCCATGGACTTTACTGGCTTATCCTAGGATAAGCCAGAGCTGTTGATAAGCTCTATAAGTACTTAGCTTCTGTTTAGCTGAAGCTTTAAGTAAGTTTT
Organism: Tanacetum coccineum; assembly: GCA_026074375.1. Classification (NCBI taxonomy): domain Eukaryota; kingdom Viridiplantae; phylum Streptophyta; class Magnoliopsida; order Asterales; family Asteraceae; genus Tanacetum; species Tanacetum coccineum. The sequence continues at coordinate 75,416 of BQNB010009911.1, forward strand.
CTTTTAATTCCTTGTTCCTTTAAATTTTACCTTAAAAAAACTATTTATTGCTTATTAGTTTTAATGTGTGCTTAGTTGCTTAATAGCTTTACTTAACTGCTTATCTAGTTGCTTATCTGTGTTTAATTCTGCTTATTAGTAATCAATTTTAATCTGTTCTTAGCTTTATAGATTTAGATCTTAGTTTTTCAAAATTTAGTTTAAAAATCTCAAAAACCAAAAAATATAGTTAGCATAAGTTGTAGATTAGTCTTTCTAGCTTAGTAAATTGTTAAAATCTGTTTGTTAAGCTTGTAATAAGCTTATTATTATCTGGTTATAAGTTTTCAAACATTAGTTTCAATTTATAAGCTAAAATAAAATCTTGCCTTAGCTTAAGGGGTGTTTGGAATAACTAGGTTTGACCACTTAGAGTCAAACTAAGTGGTGAAATTTGATTGAGTTAGTTTTGTTATCATGTAAAACTAGTAGTTAAATAGTTTTCATAAGTTAGTTTTCAAAATTTAATAAGTTTGAGCTTATTTTGCTTGTGTCAGCACCAGGGCAATTTACTTTTCTTCTAGCTTGTTAAAATTTGATCCAAGCTTGTTAAGGCTTGGTTTGTGTTTGCATTGTGTTCAAAAGCACTCAAATAGAGTGTGTAATGCAGGAGAAACCACTTTGGACACCTGCATATTAGTTTTGTGCCTTGTCATTTGCATCAGCAATACTAACAACAGTTAGTATTGCTGTCTTTTCCAAAAAGCTTTTAAGCTAGTTTAATTAGCTTTTAGATTTTAAAATTCAGTAGACACTTAGGTTAAATATAGCTTAACTTAGATTAAAACTTGTTTTCTAATTTTTAGCTTATTCTCTTAGGTACATTTGCTGTCAAAAGTTCATAAAAGCCTCAAAAAGTCAAAAACAGTAGTAAGTGAATTTTAGATTATAAATTTAGATTTTCAGCTTGTAAGGCTCAATTTTATGATTGATAATGAAAGCTTATTAGTGGTAGAGTAAGTGACCAAAAGCTAAGCTTCTGTCATAGCTTAATGAGCTTAATAGCTTAATTTGATTTTGAGTTTTTAAGTGTTCATTCCTGAGTTAGCCTTTAGATCTTCAATTTCAGATAGCTTTTAGTGTTTAATGTTCAATTATCTTTTCAATTCTAGTTAGTAGGCATCATAAGCTACCTAGAACAGCCTGTGGTTTGTAATTTGAGCTTAATTTGAGCTTTGTGCAAGTGTTTAAGTGGAAACAAGCAATTTTGAGCTTAAAAGCTCACTTACTGCATCAGCTTATTTCACAAGCTCTTTTAGAGCTTAATATTGGTTTTCAGCTTATACTCCTTTCATTAAAGTTGTTCAAAAAAGTGAGTTTTATAAGTTCCAGCTTTTGGTTTTCAAAAATAAAAAAATTTCAAAAAAATGGGGTGTTGCCAGTTTTGAACCCGTGACCTCTTGCTTGCATACCCAACGTGTTAACCAAGTGTGCTACATTAGCTCATCCACTCATACCTTGCACCATTTAATAGATAACCTTGTTTTATTTTTCTTTTTAGTTTAATAAGCCGTAGCTTATTAGGCTTAATTTAGGGCTTATTTGTTTAGCTTCTTCATAGTTCTTATTTTTCTTAAGTCCCTGTTAGCATTTAGGATTTTCCCTGAATTTTTCACATTTTTCCATTAAGTAGATTATTTTTAATCATTTTTCTTAGGATTTAATTTTCGAAAAATCATAAAAAATAGAAAAAAGTTTCAGAAAAATACAAAAAAATAGTTTTTAGTTTTATAAAAATTACTTTTAGGTTTCCATTCAGAAAAATCATTTTTACACCTTTTAGATTTTAATTTTCATTTTTGAGCTTTTATTTTTAATTTTAAAAATAGGATTTTAATTTTAAAAATAGTTAAAAATAGTTTTCTGAGTTTTTATGTTATTTTAGACTTTTCTAAGTTTAAAAATCATTTTTCTTAATTTTTAGGACTTAATTTGCTATTTTTTAGGATTTAATTAGATTAAAATAGTTTTTAATTCATAATAAATTCAAAAATAATCAAAAAAATATTTTTCTTTTTCTTAAAATTTTATTTAGTCTTATTTTAGGTTTAGAAATTTTGTTTGCATTTTTAGGAGTTAATTTTAATGTACTTGCTTATTTGTCGCGTTTTATTTGTTCCCGTTAATTATCTTAGTTCATTAATTGCTTTTTAATTGCTTATTTTAATTGTGTTTTTAATTGGTAGTTATAGATAATCAAAAATATCTTTTCTCTCATTCAAATCATAATCCAAACTAAGGCGTGGTTTCAATTTCACAAGTCATTGGGGAAACGACCCGGGAAAGCATACTTCCCGGTTAAATATACGTATTATATTATATTATATATATTTTGAAGAATTTCCTTTTTACCTTTGTCCTCAAGGGTGAATTGGGAATTTTCCATAGTATTATATTTTAATATTATTTTACGTGTGTTAAAATTGACGAATCAATTTTTGGCGCCGCTGCCGGGGACTTGTGTTAAAGATTCCTTCGTTTACGTTTGTTGATTTTGATTTGAAGATCCTTTCGTTTACGAAAGTTATATTTTTGTTATAAAAATCAAAAACCCAAAAAAAATTAAAAAATATAAAAAGTAAAAAAATATTTTCAATTTTTGAAGCCTCTCGTGTTCGGTGTTATGTCCCGGTTCACTCGAGCTTCTTATCCTTTGTTTGCAATTAGTTTGGGGAAATCCGATATCCTTTCATCATTATCGATTCACGTTTATCTTTGCATAATTAATAAACGGCTTAGATTTGCGTAGAAACCCGGCCTTAAACATTGAGGACAATGTTTCGTTTTAGTTTGGGGAGGGAATCTATCGATTTGATGTTACCTGCTTATTGTTTTGTTTTCACGTACCCGTTTTCCCACAAAAATAGCAAAAATTTTAAATTTTTAAGTTTTTATTTGTAGGAAAAAATGAAAAAATGAAAAAAATATATTAGTAGTTGAAAAAATAATCGGCCTGCTGCCGAATCATTAGGAGGGGGAACGGGTGAACGGGTTAGTAAAGGTGAAAGGGGTAGAAGACCTAGGGAAGGTAATGATGAGCGTGTTGATGAATTGAATGGTTAAGGAAATGACCATGGTTTGGGTGCTAATAGGGGTGTAGAGGGAGTCAATGGGAATGTAGAGGGAGCCAATGGGGGTACACCCGACTTCTTAACGATCATTTCCCAGCAATTGCAGAACCTCTTACCCGCCATGTTGGCTCAAGTTAGTAACCGAGGGGATGTTGGAAATCAAAATGGTAATGTGGTTAATGAGAACGTTCAAGAGAACGTTGGGAATGTGATAGTGAATGGCAACCGGGTAGGTTGTTCATATAAGGAATTTTTAGCTTGTAACCCTAAGGAATATGATGGTAAGGGAGGTGCTGTAGTTCTTACTCGTTGGATTAAGAAAATGGAGTCTGTGCATGATATGAGTGGTTGTAGTATTGACCAAAAAGTGAAATACACTGCTGGTTCATTTATGGGTAAGGCTTTAACGTGGTGGAACTCTCAGATTTGCACGCTAAGCCGGGAAGTTGCTGTTAGTATGTCATGGAATAACTTTAAGTTTATGATGATACAAGAGTTTTGTCCTAGTCATGAGATGCAAAAGTTGGAATCTGAGTTGTGGAATCACGCCATGGTCGGGGCTGGCCATGCTGCGTATACTGATAGGTTTCATGAGTTAGAGAGGTCAGTTCCTCATTTGGTAACTCCTGAGAGTAGGATGATTGAGAGATATGTGTATGGCCTTGCTCTACAAACCCGTAAGATGGTGGCAGCAAAGGAGCCAAAGACTATACAAAAGGTTGTGCAGATTTCTGGTGCACTAACTGATGAGGTTGTTAGGAATGGATCAATTAAGAAGATTAAGAAAAGGGGTAATGTGAGGGAACCTTGCAAGGATAGGAGTAAAAGGGGTGATAATAAAAGGACTAGGAGTGTGAATGCTTTTGCTACTACTGTGAACCATATAGGAAGATAGAATACGGGTACTTGGCCTAAGTGTACCACCTGCAACTCCTACCATGCACCTAGTGGACCTTGTCGTACATGCTTCAACTGTAACCGCCCGGGTCATTTGGCGAGGGATTGTAAAGGTGTACCGAGGAATGTGAATCCTGTCAATGCTAGAAACCCAACTGTTAGGGCATGTTATGAGTGTGGTAGTACCGACCATGTTAGGCCAACTTGTCCTAGATTAAATAGGGCACGAGGCCCGGAAGAAAATCGTCCAAATCAAGTTGCTACTAATAATGAGGGCCAGGGTCGTAGAAACCAAGGGAACCAGGCTAGGGGTAAGGCATTCATGTTGGGAGCAGAGGAAGCTCGCCAGGATCCGAACATTATAACGGGTACGTTTACTTTAAACAATCATTTTGCCACTACCTTATTTGACTCTGGTGCCGCCTATAGTTTTGTTTCCACTACCTTCATACCTCTGTTAGGCTTAGAGCCCAGCGAATTAGGTTTCAAATATGAGATTGAGATAGCTAGCAGGCAGCTAGTAGAGATTAATAAGGTTATTAAGGGTTGCAAACTGGAAATCGAGGGTCATGTATTTGACATCGACTTGATACCTTTTGGGTATGGGAGTTTTGATGTGATTATAGGTATAGACTGGTTGTCTAATTATAAGGTTGAGATAATTTGCCATAAGAAGGTAGTGATGATACCACTACCGTATGGCAATGTGCTTAGAGTAGTAGGAAGAGTACCGAATAGAAAAGCGAGATTGTTGATGAGTGCTAAGGCTAGTGATAAGAAACAAGAAGAGATTGTTGTGGTTAGATATTTTCCCGAGGTATTCTCGAATGATCTATCTAGATTACTGCTGATTCGGGAAAAAAAAAAAAAAAAAAAATTGAGGGTCGATAGAGTTAATACCCTTATAGCCAACCCGGTAGCAAAGTCACCTATACATCTTGGCACCTTTCTGAAATGGGGAGTAGTCAGGACAACTCTAGGCACTCCAAGACAAAGGTTTCATTCGACCAAGTTCATCGCCTTAGGGAGCGCCAGTATTGTTTGTTAAAAAAAATGATGGTTCTTTTAGGATGTGCATTGATTATAAAGAATTGAACAAGTTGACTATTAAGAATCGTTATCCATTTCCTAGAATTGATGATCTATTTGACCAACTGCAAGGGTAGCAGTTTATTCTCGAAGATGGATCCTTAGGATCTGGAAACCAGTCATCTGAGAGTGGCATGAGGATGACATACCAAAGACTGCGTTTAGAACTCGTTATGGACAATTTGAGTTCACAGTAATGCCCTTTGGTCTAACTAACGCACCAGCAATATTTATGGATTTGATGAATAGAGTTTATAGGCCGTATCTTGATAAGTTTGTGATAGTGTTTATACACATAGATCTATAAACAAACTCTAAGACTCAAGAAGGAGCACGTCGAACATTTAAGTTAGTCTAGAACTGCTCAAAAGGTAGGAAATTGATGCTAAGTTTTTCTAATGTGAATTCTGGCTAAGAAAGTGTCAGTTTTCTTAGGCATGGTGATAAATGGTAAAATGGAATTTCATTAACCCTAGTAAGATTGAAGCTGTTAAGAATTGAAAAGCCCCTAGAACTCCTTTTTCTTAGGACTAGATGGGTATTACCGTAGGTTTATTGAGAACTTTTCTAAGATAGCTAAGTCTCTTACTATCTTGACTCAGAAAAGTAAGACTTTCGATTGGGATGAGGAACATGAATTGGCATTTCAGACCTTAAAGGGTAAGTTGTGTAATGCGCCTGTTCTAGCTCTCCCCGATGGATCAGAAGACTTTGTGGTATATTGTGATACGTCTGGGATAGTGAAAAGGCAGTGTGTGTTAATGCAAAGAGGTCCGTGATAGCCTATGCGTCTAGGCAGTTAAAAATTCATGAAAAGAATTATACTACCCATGATTTAGAGCTGGGCGCGGTTGTGTTTGCACTTAAGATCTACATACATTATCTGTATGGGACAAATAGTGTCATCTATACGGATCATAAGAGTCTTTCATCATATCATAGTAGAAAGAGTTGAACATCACAACGTCGCTGATAGAGTTGTTTAGTGATTATAATGGTGAATTCGCTACCCATCCTGGTAAAGTGCGAATGTGGTGGCTGTTGCCCCTAAAGTACAGGAAGAGAAAACAGTAAAGCCTAAGAGAGTTTGAGAGCTATGAAATTGATCCTTCAGGTGAGATATCAATGGATAGGAAAGACAGCGGCTCAGAAGGATGCTTTGGGATGAGTTTTGCAGGATGAGAAAGGTTTGGATGCGAGATGATAGAACAGAGAAAAGTGATGGAGAACTTTATACTACTGGATCGAGATATGCTACCTTTAAAGCGGAGGGTTAAGAACCCTGATAATGGATAAAGGGCCATAATTTCAAGTACGCGTATACCCAGGAGCTGATAAATTACTATGGATTTGAGCGATAGGTATTGGTGGCCTAGAATAAAAAATGATATAGCTAGTATGTTAGTAAATTTGACTTGGAGTTTATAAAGGTAAGGCTGAGCATCAAAGCCATCTGGTCCTGCTCCAGCAACCTGAATTCCGTATAGAATGGTAAGCAATAGGGATAACTATGGATTATGTGACTAAGTTGCCTAGACTAGTGGTGGGGCTGATACAACTGGGTCATTGTGGGACCGATTGACTAAGTCAGCCTTAATTTTCTACCTATGGCCTTGGCGATTATAAGAGGAAAAGGTTGGCTAGATTGTATTACATGAATGAGATAGTTTTCTAGACATGGTATGCCGATCTCGAATTATATAAAAATCGGACATCGTAATAGTCGTTTCACATCGTGGTTTGGCAGTCAATGCAAGAGCCTTATGGGACTCGGTTAGACATGATTTGGCTTATCACACCAGAACCGATGGTCAGAGTGAGCGTACTATTCAGAATTTGGAAGATATGCTTAGAGCGTGCGTCCTGGACTTCGGGGGAAGTTGAGATGTTCATCTTCTGTTGGTTGAGTTTTCATATAACAATAGTTATCATTCTAGTGTGAGATGTACTCTGTTTGAGGCATTTGTAAGGTAAAAGTGTTGTTTCACCGATTTATGTAGGCTGAGTGGAGAAGGTCAGTTGATAGGGACCCGAGTTAGTAAAGAGACAAATGAGAACATGCCAGAATTAAGGATAGAACTAAGCTGCTCGGATTTCAGAAAGTTATGCTTGTTAGCCTTACAACATATGTCGGCTAATACGGAATATACATAGTATTTACATTGTCCGTACACCAAGGACTAGAAATGTCAAGTAGTAGTAAGTAGATCGTGTCCGCGGGCTATATTAAAACCCTTCCATACTTCCCATGGAGGGAGAGGATTCATTTTACTTGTAATAAGGTGTGTGTGTTTCTCTCTCTAGAAAACATACATCTTTCCTTTCTCTTACTAAATAATATGGCTAAATATTTGTTCAATCCTCCCCGACCTCCGGATCATCTTTGTTAGCTAGTGTTTCTTATTCTTAACATTTAGCATCAAAGCTGCAGGGGTGTATTGTATTTTGTTTTGTTTTTATCTGAAAATTTCGTGGCTTGATGGTTTATTTTTTTTTCGAAAAATAAAGCAAGAAAAAGCATGTTTGATCTTGTTGTAGATTAAAGGTGTTAAAGATTTGTACCTCGGGCCTATAGACTATCCCTTGCATCAATACAAGGTGGATTTAACATCATTTCGTATCTTTCAAGAAAAGAATTGATGGTTTTTTTCATGCTGCATTTTGTCTAACTAAAAGGGTGTTCTTGATTGCGTTTTGCTTGCGGGTTGCGTTTTACTTCCTGCTATTTGTTAGAGAAAGTACTGCGGTTTGTCATTTTGTGAAGGACAACGTACTGCATTTTGTCTTATTAGGCTTTGCATTTTGGTTCTACGTTTTGCCTCTGCGTTTTGGTTCTGCATTTTGCCTCTGCATTTTGGTTCTGCGTTTTGCCTTTGCATTTTGGTTATTGCGTTTTGCCTCTGCGTTTTTGGTTGATTTTACATGTTGAGATTTGCCATTGCGTTTTGCCTAATTGAAGACCCTTATTGCGGTTTTTCGCCTAAGGGGAGCCCGGTCCATTTCATTTATAGTTGCCGTTTTGCTCATTGATTTTGATTGCGTTTATTGGCCCTAAGGCTCTTCCAGCGTTTTGTCTCAACCAACATCAATTAAACAACACTAAAACAGCTAGCGACTATCAAGTTTGACTAGACAATGTTGATCTGCTAAGGTCATTCAAAATAACATTTGTCCTAGTTTAACAACATTCACGAACAACAACACAACAAACATGATACATAACACTACAAACGATCCGAATAAGATTCACTAAAACGTCAAAACGGCTAAAGATTTGGATTCAAATGTCAAGTGATCACGAAGTTTATTGGTATCACTTCTATTTGAGTTTTGAAGTGGGTTTTCAACGGAGGCGTCTACTTTAATTTCATCATCAAGACTTCCTTCTATCATTTCTACCCCTTTCCTAAACCCAAGCTAACAGATTGATGACTGACTTGAACGTATATAGATTATGATTGAAAATGAATTATCTATACCAAATGCTAGTAGTTGAAGAATGTTTATTCATTAGTATTAATTAAAAGGACATCGTCTGATTGCTTGTGGATCAATTTCCATCATTCAAAGAGAGTATATAATATATATTTTTAGACGAGGAAGTTGTATTGCCATTAAAAAGAATGTATACAAATACAACTATGAGGTTAAACTTACATATACGATATAGTATTGAGTACATTATACCATTTCATAGACAACTGTTCGTAAGTTAAACAAAAAGTTATCATTATTAAACGTCAATCTCTTTAACTTTACAAATAACAACATTAGAAATTAACTTCACAAATAACAACAATAGTTCGTATCTCAATAACAGTAGTAATATTTTTGTACTTTCATGTCTTTCAAACAAAGTGCACCAAGTAATTAGAAGTGTTAATGTATCATTATGTCTTATCAAGTTTATCGGGTTGACCCGATATCCCAATAAGAAATTAACTAAGACCCTAACCTGACCCTATTAGCTTATCGGGTCTATCGGGTTGACCCAATAAACCCGATAAGCTAAGTTGGACCCAAATCAACCCGACCCTATAAGGTCTTATTGGGTCCGGGTCGGGTCGGGTCAACCCATTTGACACCCCTACTTTGATGTAATCATGTCAACTTATAGGGGGAAGTAGTTTATACTACTTTGCTTAGTATGGTGTGTGTGAAGTATTCTGCAAGCGTGAGAAAAGTGTTGCTGATTTATTGCATGTTCCCCTAAAAGGACATTCACCAAGACCAAATGTCATGATACAATATAGAAGCAGTATTAGTTGGTGTGGTTGGCTGATTCTTCTACAAAATTCCGTTGTGCACTTTAAATGTCAACGTTAGAAGATCGTTCAAACTACATCAAATTTTAGAATCTACTTAAGATACGGATGTTGGTTTGGGGGGAAGCTAATTCAGAAACTTCGTCAAAAAGGAGTCTATGAAGAAAGCTTTTCAAGACATGCTGCATGAATTGGGGGAAGTTAATCCAACTCATGCATACTATAATGGTTCCAGAACAAGTAAAGACACAGAAGAGCCAAGCTGGAGTACAAGTATCAAGACTAGAAGACAAAGACGTCATCTTCAGCACTAGAAGCACTTTGGAAGTCTTTATTTTGTTTGTATTTATACTTGATAGGAACATTGTAAGTTATTCCGTGTTTACACATATTGGGGGAAGATTGTTAGCCTTAAGATATGTCGACTTATACAGAATTACATTAGATATTATAAGGCTTGACACATAGGGACTAATAATGTCAAGTTAGAATAGTTATAGTGTCACACGCCTATATATACCCTCCTATACTTTCGTAGGAGGGTGAGGATAACCATTTGTATCTCATAAGTGTGTGTGTTTCTATTTCTCTCTCTAGAAACACACACATCTTCCCTTTCTCTCTCTACATCTAATAATATGGCTTTCTATTTCTTTTATCCTCATTGACCTCCGGATCGTATGTTTTAGACT